>JAPYZO010002289.1:0-15498 GCA_030522905.1 Torymus flavipes
CACGCCGCACTGAGAGTGCGCCAGCTGATCTATCGTCTCGGGGCAGAGCTGCATCTCGATCTTCGACAGGACCTTGCGATTCAGCGTGTTCCAGTTGTCTTTTTTGCCCTGTACACTGTTCGCCGGTATGTAGTTGTGGGGCGACACGAGGTGCGGATAGTAGAATTTGAGGATCTCGGCCATGAGGACTGGAGAATAAAGGGTAAATTATGTATTCAAACAATGTCAATTTACTAGTTTGAGTAATTTTCAGAGCTCAGAGTTCTCTATAGTCATCTTGTAAACTTAAAACCAACATTTTTTTATTATTGAAATGCGCCGTTTTTTTCTGTTAACGGTAGCGGTTTATCCGGAAGGCAAAAAACTTCTCTGCATGATTCAGATCAGAAACTACGCTTCGTTATATTTACGTTGCGTGCTTCAGATCAGAAACTACGCTTCGTTATATTTACGTTGCGTGCTAGACGTATTTAATTGTGGAAAGTAATTACTTCGCAATGTGTTAATGTCAGTGAACACCGAGATTGTGTGCGCGTATGCACTAAGCGGAATCATTTTACAGGCATCTAATCCACAAGTATATAACTGAGCAATAAAAAAAAAACTAAAACCAAATCGAAGAAAAAATTGGCATGAGAAATATTTTAAATTTTCCAGTAGCATGTTTTACAATAAAATCGTTAACTTATCAATACAAGATTAAAGTAAAAATTTTGCATCTTTACATTGTATATAACCGTTACAAGCGTTAACTGTTATTTAAAACAAAATGCTTATAAAAACACCAACAGACTGCGCGCATCAAACTTGATTTACGTCCAATACAGTTACTCCATACATATACCCATCCCGGTGGCTATTCGAAGCGTAAAACTATTCCTTTAACCTAGTTCCATTCCCAAACCCGCCATAAAAAATATACTACATCTTTACATTATATGCACACTTTCCCGTAATTTTGAAAACATCGCTATATCTACTGTGTTATCCATACCGGCATCGGAAAAATCGCGGGCGAGATGCTTGGTGGTCTTTGACAGGGGTATGCCCTCGATCCACTCGAAGATATCCTCGATCCTGGCGGGCGTCGATGCGATCGTGCCCTCGCTCTTCTCCGACAGTTGCTCATCCCGGCCCTGATGCTGCTGCTGCTGCTGGTGCAGTCCATGATTCGCGACCATGTTTTACGCGGAGAGCCGTCGATGGTTCCTCCACCTCATCGTCGTCGGACACCCACCCGCGAAATTGCGTCCTACAACGCGGAAGGCTGTCGTGGGATGTATAAAGGAGTTGAGATAGGTTTGGAATTCTGTCAGAGGCGCGTGCTTTCGGGGGCTTCGAAGTTGGCGGTGGTACGCGTGGATCGTATCTTTTTTATTTTTAGGAGTTGAGGTTTGAGGTGTATATTGAGTATATAAACTGACAAGACGTTTGTTGTGTATGGTAATGAGAGGAGTGTAGGTATTATAATTATAATATACTGAGTCTCGGGTTTGTAATTTTGTAACGAAATTTAATTGTGTTCAATTTTTTCGTTTGATAAGAATTATATGTTCAATTATCAACAGCTATCGAAATAATAATTATACTTTTGATATTTCATTATTTCAATAAATGTAGATGCTGAAAGAGCCTGAATAAAGAATTTAAATTCTTATAGCAATACTTTTCGGTTGATTAATCCTTTAATTATATATTATTTATACCCGAAAATTCATTATTAATTGAATTTCATACAGTGTTTAATTATTAGAAAAAAAGCTTCCGCAGTAGAGTAAAATGACACTAAGTATTAGGTTACAAAATAATAAAAAATTTTATGCGATCGAAAAACAAAAGAAAATATACGTAAATTTTACTTTTATTCTTTTTCCATAATTATAGTTTTATATGCTATTTTAACTTATAGGATCCACCTTATATGCTTTAGATACCCTCATTGCTTTACCATTCAAAGTAAAAAAGAAACCTATATTTATTGCCATATATTATCTCTTAAAAATGGTATACTTATTCATTCTAACGATACTATTACATAATTGCAATATTTAAACCAGTTTAAAGATAAAAACGCTACTATATGTATAACAGTATAGATATAAAAATAAGCGCGCGCGTGAGAGCGCCAGTTTCGCAACATTTCAAATGCGCGCAATCACGTGGTCGTTTTCGCGCTAAAAAAAAATTCCCGCTACTCCGCATGCGCAGGTCAGGCTAGGCTCGGCACCTGCACTGGCTACTGCTGACTGCATGACCTCAGTTGCAACATGGCCACCGGTCTGCAGGGGCGCGCAGAGACGCGCCTTCGATCACTCAGTGCTAAATATGATGAATAAAGTCCGCAAGAAACAGCAGGGACCTCGTCCAGTGTAGGGAAAAATGTCGCGGACGCCTCGCTGCTGCAGTTCGCGGCCCGTCGGTGCTCAACTTTAACGCTCTCGATAGATAAATACTTGTCGCCCTCCCTATCTTTTTCCGTTCAGATCCGCGGGCACCCTCACCTGCAGCATTATGGAGCTGCTTTTGAGGAACCTCAAGTTCAAATACGTATTCACGTGCATTTTCATCACGTTCGTCATCTCCTGCATGATCAGCATCGCGCCGATCAGCATAGGTGAGGCCCGCCGTGAGGCTCGTTTGAGAGATATATATGTGGGTCGAAAGGTTGCGGATTTCAGGGGGGTATACCTAAACCTAGTTGAGTTGCGGCTGAGGTTAGGTAATTTTGTTTACATTCGTCCTTCAGGCTTGGAGTGACTGTGTGGAATTGAGTTTTTTGTTGATAAATTGTCTTGTGGGGAAAAGCTGTGTTGAATTTACAAATATAATAGTACATTACTGATAATGCTGGATACTGTTTTTGAACTTTTAAATATTCTATTATTCATGATTTATTGTAATTTTATTTACAGAGGAGTGTAAATGCAGTAGATTAGAAGAGACTGAAGCTAGTGAGCACAATGTGCACAAAGCAGCCGTATCCAAACGTCATAAACACCATCTAGCCATATTAGTGCCATTTAGGGATCGTTTTGAGGAATTGTTGATATTTGCGCCACATATGAAGAAATTTCTTGATAAACAAGATATAGATTATCATATATTTATTTTAAATCAGGTACTTTTTATCTTTGATACTTAGTGTTCTTATTTTTTGATTCTACAGTAACCTAATATACTTTGTTTTTTGGAATATTTTTTACTGTATAATTAAAAGAATTCAATCATTTAATTCATTTAAATAAATTATTAATTATAATTATGTTTTCTTAAAATTACAGATAGATAGGTACAGATTTAACCGAGCATCACTTATTAATGTAGGTTTTCTTGAAGTACAGAAAGACTTTGATTATATAGCCATGCATGATGTAGATCTTTTGCCAATGAATGACGAATTGCAATATTCTTATCCTGAAAAAGGGCCATTGCACATTTCGTCACCAGAACTACATCCAAGGTATCATTATCCAACATTTATAGGTGGTATTTTGCTGGTCAAGAGGTAATATCAAATATTTTCAAACTGTACATTTTTTATTGTGAATACATAAATAATTTTATTTGTGAATACATAAATTTATAAAAATTTAATTTCTCATTTTTCAGAGAACATTTCTTAAAAGTAGATGGAATGTCGAATAAGTACTGGGGTTGGGGTCTAGAAGATGATGAATTTTATGTAAGACTGAAAGAAGCTGGACTTAATGTTACTCGACCACCAAATCTCCCTACTGGAACTCAAAGTACTTTCAAGTAAGAAGAGTTTTTCAAAAATATACTTATTATTGAACATTTTTTAAATATAATTAATTTTTATTATTTACAAATATTCTAGACATATTCATGATAGAAATCACCGCAAAAGAGACATGACAAAATGTTTTAATCAAAGAGAAGTAACCAGAAAACGTGATAGACAAACTGGTCTAAAAGACGTGTCTTATAAATTAGATAAAGCAATTGAAGCCACAATAGCCAATACTTCTATAACAATTTTGAACATTTCATTAATGTGTGATGAATCTATTACTCCTTGGTGTATATGTGATCCAATTAATATCACTAAGGAGAAAAAGGCAACTAAAGAAAAAAAGAAACCCGCATAATACGTACGGGAATACGTAATTTTTTTATCCACACTTATATAACTTAAGAAGATAATAGTTTTAGTTCTTTTGTTAAGTATATTTATATTTTAAAATGGAATGTTCTATACAATGGAAACTTTGTAAATGGCTATAAGTATTAAATCCATCGATAGTGCATTATGAAAATAATTAGGAAAAAACTTTGTACAGCTCATAATTTAAACTATTGCACAAGTCACAGCTATTAAAGAAAACTTTTTATTTTAAACAATGCTTGTTATTTAAAAAACCTGCTAAACTAAAAACCTGTTATTAAGTTTTAAAATGTGTAATTATTCGATTTTGATATTTATTTTACATATATATGAATTTTCGAAAAAATTCGTTTATAAATGAAAACAATTGAATTAAATTATTCTTAACCTTAACACTTTAAAATTTTAATTTTCTTTCCAATTTAATAGAAGTGAATCATATAAGTAGTATATTAATTATACTTATTTATTGCTCAATAAAAATGCCAATTCCTTTAGATGTAGTAAAATGTTACAAATATATAGACTTACACAGTAAAAGCTATGTTGAAGAACTGAAACAAATCATCAAAATTCCAAATGTAAGCTCAGATACAGACTGCAAAAATCATTTATCAACTGCAATTAAGTGGACGTCTATGCGACTAAAGCAATTGGGTTTTAATATTCTTTTAAAAGAGCCAGATTATCAAAAATATAAGGTGATTACAAAAAAAAATTGGTATTAAACAATTTAAATTTTTTTCATAATGTAAACAATTGTCATAGGGAAACAAGCCGCTAATTATCATAGGGACCTTAGGAAGAGACCCAAAGAAGAAAACACTTTTGTACTATTGTCACCTAGACGTTTTAAAAGTCCAAAGATCGCAATGGAAAACCGATCCCTTTGAATTAACCGACATAGATGGAAAGCTCTATGGACGTGGTACTGCGAAAATGAAAGGCCCACTATTGTGCTTTCTTCACGCTGTTGAGTGCTATCGTGAATTAAACATAGAACTGCCCATCAATATTAAAATAATTTGTGGTAAACTTAGAATGTCTTGCTTCACAATCTGTTTAAATGTCTTTGAAGGTGAAGATTTCAAACAGCTGGTTTCGTTCTAGAATCTATGAACGAGTGCAAAAGCAAAGGATTGAGAAGTACGCTTGAACAATTAAAAACAACCTTCTTAACAGACATTGACTGTGTAATGCTAAACGAGAGTAACTGGATTGGCAAGGACTACCCCTGCCTCGTCTACGGAATGCGAGGAGTTTGTTACTTTAATCTCACGATCGAGGGGCCATGCAAGGACCTCCACAGCGGCGATTTCGGTGGTATCATACATGAACCCATGCAGGATTTACTGTACATTATCAGCAGGTTATTAATCTTTTTCGGTTTATATCATAATTCTGACTGGTTTAGTAAAATAATAAATTATTTAATATTCAGTTTGGTGGATCCATACGACAAGATCACCATTCCCCATTTTTACGACGACATCGTACCGGTAACGCCGGAGGAAGAAGGGTTCTATCGAAAAATCAAGATCGATGTTGCAGAGTATAAAAATAACGTAGGCGTGAATAAACTCGGTCACAATGAAAACTTGAAATCGGTTTTTATGCACGTTTGGAGGTATCCGTGGTTCAACATGCATTACATCAATAGCTCGTGTGAGAACGGCAACTCATTGGATATACCCAAGAAAATCGTTGCTCGATTTTCGATTCGGTAATTATCAGAATATTAACAAGTCTCTTTTTATAAATTGTAATTGTCGATTTTGTATTATTTTATTACAAATTGCAGTACTGTCCCCAATCAGAAACACGAGAAAGTATCAAAGTTGGTGTTAGACCGTGTTAAGGAGCTTATGAAAGAGATTAAAACGCCAAATAAAGTTGATATAAATGCAGAACATCCTCTAGATCCTTGGTACGAAAACCACCATCATTGGAATTATGAAGCGGCAAATGTAGCCGCTAAACAGGTCACACGAAAATGTTTTACCATTTATTATTCATTTCTTAATAATTTTCAAATATATTAATAAAAAATGTATTTTAATTTTTGCACAGGTTTATAAAGAAGAAGCAAGTTTAATTCGTGAAGGCAACGGCTATCCGACTCTTCTGAAAATTCGTGATGCACTTCCCAAGCGGAATATTTTGATTTTGCCGATTGTAAATTGTGAGGCCAAAATTCACACGGAAGAAGAAAATATATCACTACGCTGTTACATAGAAGGAACAAAGCTAATAGCGAGTTATTTTTATGCTTTACGTGAAACTGCACTTAAATATTCGAAAAATGAAAAAAAAATAACGCCATTGGAATGTTTGTTAGGATTGCAAGCTAGATAATAAATATAATAAAGGGTTGTCATTTTTAAACAAATTCTTTTATTTACACTTATGCATATATTTACAAAAGTTTGTTTTAAAGCTTATTTTTTAAAAGGGATAATTATGAGAAAATTCATATTTAACAAGAGTGCTGCATAAATTTTGAAAAAATATCAAAAGTTTAAACTATAATACAAACAAGTATGTTTGAATTATATTTGTATGGGTTTCTTTTTAAATATCAGATTGTAAACTTTGTACAGGGGATGTGTTAATTAATTACAGTAACTTTTATGTAAATTTGTACACGAATGAAGTAGAATGTTACAAAAATCGTCGATTCTAAAATAACTAGATATAATAAAACCTATATTTTCTATTTTCTATAATATATGTATACGTATAGAATAATTAATAATGTACATTTTTTTGTATAAAGTAAAACAGTACATCGTAAAATCACTTTAAAAAATTTTTAAAATAAAATTTTTTTCAAAACTCCATTTTGGATTATATTAGCAATCTCGTGAAAATTGAAAAAATCGATATAAATTATTTTATATATTATTTATAATTTGATATTACATTACATTACAACACTCATTTCAATCCTTGCCAAATTCTTTGGTATTTACCAAAAAAATAAATTTTAAAAAATGTTTTAGAACTAATTTGAGGAAACGTTATGTATAAGTACATTATTTAATAAGATCCTATTTCCTCATATTTCAATAACGAAGGTTAAAGGATGTCGGAGCCTTGAAGTTTTATAAGATATTTGTAGTCATTCACTATGTTTGCAATGATTTGAGAAGTAGTAGATGAATTAAATAATAAGTAAAAATAAAAAATTGATAAAGTATGACGTAAAATACTAAAATGTCGGTAACTATGTAATTTTCTATAGACTTCGACACCCTCTATTTACAAATATTCATTTTTCTACTTCTAGGTTGCAAAATAAATTAAAATTGTTATAATATTTAAAAAAAACATTCTAAAATCATAATTTTCTAATTATTTTTATCTTTCACATAATTTTATTTTTAGTACGTAATTTTTAATTTTTCTTCTGTTTATTTATAAAGTAGTTTAAATATTTCATTAATTGTTCTATATTTTCAAATATGTAATTTTAATTAATTTAATTAATTTTGCAGCCTATACCCATATTTTACATATCTATGTGCATTTTGTACATAATTTTACATAATATATATATATGTGTGTGTGTGTGTGTGTGTGTGTGTGTGTGTGTGTATATTTTTTTTTTTCTCGAGCATCTCAATTTGTTTAAGATCGAAAAAGTTAACAATCTTAATAATTTAAAATAGCTAAATACTATGTAGAATCATCCATATCAATCATGATATGTTTTCTTAATTCATTTAAATTCAAGTCTTCATCATCACTACATTCATTGAAAATGTCTTGCACAGTTCCTGTAACAGTTTCATCAGGTTCCTCCAAAAATTCTGGATCAAGGTATTCAACATTTTCCATCTTTATATTATTATGAGAAGTTTCATTAGCATTATCTGATTCTCTGTTCTCTAAAATAACTTGTTCCTCTTCTGGTTCATAATACTCAACTTCTTCAGGATACTTTTTACTCAACTCCTTTAGACTTGGCAATGGAAATTCATAATCTAATAATTTTTGATAGCCTTCAATACTACATGATTTTTCGATTTCTAAAGCTATTTTCAAGGCATTTTCTGTAAATTTTTTATCTGACTGACACACAAGTAATTCATCAAAAGTGCTACTTTTTTCGTTCAGCAGCTTTTTTCGCCTAATCAGTGCTTGCATGTTTAACATTTTTTTTCTGTAGTTATTAGTATTTTTCTCTGCTCTGTCAAGAAATTTGGATGCCTTTTCAAGTTTCCAATTTAATTCTTTTATTTGATTATCCCGACTTTTTACTTGTAATTCTAATTTCTTTCGATTTTGAGTTTCTAAAGTAACTGTTTTCATAAGTTTCTTGTTGTTATCCTCTAAGAACTCAATCCTATTTTTTAGTTCTGTTTCACTTGCATTTTTTAAATCAAAATTATCACATCTTGAAGTTTCTCGTTCAATTTGTAATTTTTTAAAACTTACTTTTTGCATAAGGATTTCTTTATTTTTATTTTCTAATTCTTGAGTTAAACTTCTCATTTTACGATCCATATCTTTATACATTATTAATTGATTTGTCAGTTTTTCAATGACTTCTCCTTGTACATTTAACTTATCTAATAATTTATTTGAAGATTTAATATTACTTGTATTTGTAACATTGTTCGTTTTCTGTATAGATCTATTAACAATGTTATTGTTAAACTTCAACTGAATGTCATCTTTGATTATAGGTTTAGAAGTACCATTTGTTAGGCTGCTTTTTGCAGGAATAGTTGCTGTAACATACTTTGATTGTTGTGAACTACAATCCACAGAGCTTTCTGTTTCTAAATCATTAATGATATTCGTTGCATCTTCTGTGAATTGAGTTTCATCTTCTGTCTTATTCGATGATTGACTAGTTTTTGTTGCATTTTCCTCATTTAGAGATTCGTTTCTAATCTTTCGTTTACGCTTCATTCTTCTCCTAACAGTTATACTATTAAAATCAGTTTCTTGATTTGAATTTTCTTTTATACTTTCTGAATCACTTTCAAGATCTAAACTATATATACTTTCTGTTTCTATTATCTGATTATTTATTTTTTTAGGAGAATTATTATTGGTGTTAGAACTGTCAGTTTCATTTTCATCACATATTTCTTTTAGTTTCCTTTCTATTTCATCATAATCTGGGCCACTAACATTATTTTCTGCTGCTTCTTCTTTTACTTCTACTTTTACATCTGATGGCAATTGTTTATCTGATTTTAGTACAATTTGAACATTTTCCTTACCTCTTTCGTTTCCCACTAGTAAAAATCCATTATCATTTATGATTTTTCCAATTTCTCTATTATTTTCATCAGATACTATAATAATATTTTCATTTTGTAAATCTTTTAGTGCATCACTGCTTATAAATTTAAGGTTTTGTAAAATTTGTCCACTAGCTGCTGAAGCACTCTGCAAAAACATTTTTGAATAACAACATTGAATAATACCTGATTTTGTAATGTAATAGTGAAATATACTGAGATAAAATTAAAGATTTTAATCCATAAGTAAAATATTATTTTTATTAACAAAATAGTATTTCCATAAATTTTATTGATTTGCATTAAAGAAAATATAATTAAAAATATTAATAATAAACAAAAATAGTTATTTACCTGAGTTTGTACATTAATTATATTTGGTACAACTTTCTCATTACTAGTGTTGAAAATAAAGGGACATTCACTTTCCAAATATTCTACTTCATATTCATCCAATTCATCTTCTTCTTCGAGTGGTGGTGCCCCTAATTTCTGTCTCTTTTTTGGAGATTTTCTTGTTGAAGTTACAGTAAAGATAGATGGCAAAGCACCTTTTTTTAATTTGATCTTTCCACTTTGTGTAACAATCCATTGATTAGGTTCAAAATGTACATGACAAAGAAAAGAATTATTAGATGGTTCCCAATCAGCTCTGCCGACTCTTTGCTTCCAAATCTTTCTAAGACCTGGATCTCGAGGGAAACATTTCATTGTGTAACCCTTTTCACTTCTATTATTGCAACCAATTGCTGCACAGCCAGGCATTTTAATACACTGGATTACAAAAATAAGGATGAGAAATACTTATCTCATCAAAACATTTCTTATGTTCCAGATACTACATAGTGTAAAACCTGTAGAAATAAATTTTTTTTTTAGATTCAATCAAAATCTGACAAGATAGTATTTATTTATTTAATTTTTTGGAAACTCTTTATAATTCAGTAAAAGAACCACAAGTCAACGACCCATTTTTAAATTAAAGAAATTTCATTTTCAATAAAAAGTTATAAAATAATATTTTATTAAGTTAGTAGTATTTGTGATACTTTATATGAAATTTTTAATAAAATTACTCGTGTTTTTTTTTTATAAAACTAAAACTTTTTTTATATACGTAGCATGAATTAAATTAATTCTTATTAATTTTCCAATGGATTTTATTGTATGTATCAATTATGTAGTTATAAAATTGAGAAAATTATGTTTTTGTTTCAAAATTTTTGATAAATTTATAGCAAAATAAATAAATAAAACAATTATCACATATTTTGTATTATATTTTTTAAGAATTCCATTTATTTTAAAGAATATTAAAACTTTTTAAAATTCTTTTTTATCTAGTTATTCACTAACTTAAACTTATTTGATAAAAAACCAGTCTTGAGACAAACTACTCATTTTTTTTTCTCAATCCCAGTGCAAATAACCTTTTTTTTTTAAAAAAAGGTTTAATTTCTATGAATTTAAATCATGGAACTTTTTAATTCAGAAAATATGTTTTTATTGATTGAGGAAAGGTATAATTAAATATATTTTGGCAAATTCAATTAAAAGAAATAAGTATAGAAAAAACAAATATTTCAAATAAAAAGACTTCAAACTTACCCTATGTAGTGTTTATCATATTTATAATCCATTAAACCATGATAGTGAATAATTTTTCAACTTTACGAGAGGACTAACCAAAGAAGCTCAGATAACAAAATCGGTGGGCATTAAAAGAATAAACGACTGAAAATAAAACTTCACCATATCGGGCTAACAAGACGCAGACTCGTTGAACCTAACCTTCGGGTCTTGTCAACTTTCGGACAGTGAGTATAGCAGCTATAAGCAGCAGCACAGCAAGTATCAGCACCAAAATCAGTAACCTACAAAATTTCCAATGATTGTTGCTGCCCTCTGTTTTTTTTTCAACACGTCGCGACACCTGCACAAATTCCGGCCCCCCAGTTTTTGACAAATCCGTGTTTTTCTGCTCAAGAGATTCAGAAATAATTGGGCTGATCAATGGGAAGAGGCGCGCAATGTTTACATACAAATAGTGATTAAGAAAATTAAGACGAAGCTAGAAATCTGTCTGTGAAATCGTGGAAAAATGGTGAATAAAACATTTATCACAACAAAATTATTAATTAACAGGTACAGGTTTGTTTACCTCCACACGCCCAGTTTTTCACAAGCTTCGTTTTTATTTTGAAACGTCTACAAAATTTTGACGTGGAAAAAAATGCAAGCTCAGCAATGTATAACTAAAACTATTATAGATAAAGATCTGATACTTAAAGAGTTAATGTAATTATGATTTTTAGATGAACGTAAATAAGTTCCACGTTTATAAAAACGTCATCAATTAATCGGACGAAAATATGGCAGATATAGGAGCAGTCGCAAAAGCTGTAGAAAATCTGCGGAGTTTGCAGATTCAAGAGTCATTAGCACCTGATCAAGTTGCCAAGTAATACACTATAGTTTTATAAAATATATTAGAAATTGAAATTACTAAATATATTTTAAATCATTACAGAAAAAAGGAAAAAATAGCCAACTGTTTAGTTTTAACAAATGGAATTTCATTGACAAGTGTCAAAAGTGCACCACAAATATTGAATCTTTCCATTGAAACTTTATTATGCTTATGTGATGATGCTGATTCAGATGTCAGAACTGTGGCAGATGAGTGCCTGAATAAAATAATACGGGTATTTGCATTTATTATTAATGATTAGATTGATTATAAGTTTTTGATCATTCTGTAACAAATTTTTGTTCTTCCTTTATAAATATCAATCTTCTTACTTCATCTTTATTACTTTTACAGGCGATATCAATTAATTATGTTTTAAAAGTGCAATTTGAGCTATATCGAGAAATAAAAAGAAATGGAGCTGCTCGATGTCTTAAAGCAGCACTATGGCGATTTGGTTTACTTAGTCATATGATCAGGCCAGTCAAAGCTAAAGTTTTTGCTTCTCAGTTAACACCATGTATATTAGAAATTGTGAAACGCAAAGAAGATATAGTGATAGAAACTCTTTCGCAATCTTTACCCTTAATTTTGAAAACTTTAGGTCATTATATACCTGATAGAGATACACAGGTATGTATATTTTTTTTTAATTGCAATATTCAGAACTGTTTCTTAAATGGATAATTTTATTGCAGTTGTTATTAAAAGCATTTTTTCAAAATGTGACTTCTAATGAAGCTGTTATAAGAAGGGCTGCGGCTAATATGATTTTAACTACTTGTTTAAATTGTCGGAAGCCACAGCAATTTCTTAATTGTGTTGTTGAACAATTAATAGGTAATTCTCCAGCTACATTGAATGTTATTGATTATATATTTAAAAAAATTATAGTGATAATTTATGTATTTCGTTTTTGTATAAATATATTTTCCTTACAGAAATGTTGTCTCGAGTTACTGAGGAAAATATGGAAGATGAAGAGGGTAAAGAAGAGCGTATAAATACAGTTTTTGGTGTTTTTGCCTGTTTAAGATTAATATTACCATGTATTGATGCAAGTTCAAATTTTAATCAAGACATGAATGAAGAATATATTCTTGATCATTATATTTGTATATATGAACTTTGTTTATTCTATGCCAAATTCTATACAAACCATAATGTGATAAATGCTGCCCTTGAAACCTTGGCACAGTTGCTACAAAATCCACCTAAGACTGTTGTAGCAACTTTACTATCAAAGGAAGGTATAACTCAACGAGTTAATAAATTAAAGGAAAGAGGAAGACAGTGGCCAAGTAGAATAAGTCTTTCAACAACTGTTATGTCTGAAGAAAATTTAGAATCATCAAATCTTTTTGAATCCGATATCATGGATATACCAGAAATAGCTCCAAAAGTAGAAGAATGGATATCGGATATGAGAAATGACTCATCTATACAGAAGGCACTGAGTAAACTTGACATCTCAGATTCTAGTCAAATTGTTGAAACCAAAGATTTGGAAGATTACAGTGGCCTTGTTATTGGATCTATTGAAGGTAAGCTTTTAAGTGAGAAGAGCTGCTCTGTTCCAAAATTCTTAATTGTACCTATTTCACGTGTTGATATCTTTTTTTTATCACTGCAATCGACATAAAACTTTTAAAATTTTGTATTATTGTTGAAAAAATTTCTAATGGAAATAGCTTACATATTTTGCAATTTAATTATGATACATACACTCAGTCTCTTGATTTTAATTTTAAAATTAGTTATTATTTCTTTTTTTACTATGTGGATAGATTTATTTAGATATACAGTTGTGTATGTATAGTTTAAAGACTTGCAAAAAATTAATTTTCATAACAGGATTTCTATATTTACCATGATTGTAACTCAAAATAGAAACTCAAGAATAAAACAAATCAATGCTACATTAATTCGAACTTGATCAAAATCAAGATTGGTCATAATCAAAGATAATCGATAAATGCGATTTTATATATATATATATATATATATATATACACACCCGTGCGTACATTCCTGGTATTGTATTCATTTCAAGATAAAACCGTTTTAGTCTGTGATACGTCAATACTGCATATGTCACATTTTTCGCGATGGCGAAAATATAAATCTCTCAAACAACAGCCGTACATAAAAAAACATTAATTTACGTGGACAAATTAATACATATCTTTATTTATTTGTATAATTTTTAGGTGAAGATGTGGAGATAGAAAGTAATGCGAGCAGTGACGTAGGAAAATTCGAAAAGCCGATTGACACTAGTCTACCACCCTGTCCAGATCTGAAAGAGGAAGAAGACCTGGAGGAAACTACCTTATCCGTAGTATCCAATCACGACCTCTCCCTGGAGCAATTTATGCTGCAACGACACGATTTAACGATTGGAAGTCTTTTAGACAGCGATCCATCTCTGCATTATTGCTGTCGTTTCATAGTCTCGACCTTCTTGCTCACTGGTTCACCGGATCAACTAATTCCCGATAGATTGTTCCGTGTGAGTGTCAAGTCATTGGCCTTGACGTGCCTCGGAAACATTCTGAAACTCTGCCCGGACATGCTTTTCGAGAGTCTGTCGAAAGTCTTGGACAAAGATGTGACGCTTATGGATCCTCAGATGATTTCCGATGTTTTGCTGTTCGTGGAGCACTCGGATCCGCAGATAAGGGGGAATGTTGCGCTGGTTATCGGGTACTTTTTGCAAGGAGTTTTTACACACAATAAAAAATATTTTAATAGCGAAGGATCGGAGAGTCCGGTAACATTGGAGAATCTCATAAAAATAATTTTAAAGGTATTTGTATTGCGTAATTTATGCCAAATAGATTTTTTATATTCTTTGCAAGATTTAATTTAATTGTTCATCGCAGGGACTTGAAGATGAATCAGCATCAACGTGTCGTCAAACTCTGACCGCACTCGGCGTATTTTTACCTAGTCTACTAGAATCTGAAGAAAGCGAATATGCAATACTCATTTTAAAAGCACTTCCACCTTTAGTAAAAAATCCATATTTTTTAGTGAAAATAAAATTAGCGGAAATTCTTAGCGAACTGCCCTATACTACGATTGAATATGTAGCTAGTGAATTGCGATTTCAAGAAAGTATTATCAACGTTCTTTTAAAATTGTTAAGCGATCAAGACCAGAGGGTTCGAAAATCAGCAAGTAATGCTATTACAAAGTAAGTATTTCAAATGATTTATTTGATTACAACTATTTAAAGCTATTACAACAAAAGTTATTTAGATTAGTTCTCTGATAAAAAATATCTTACAAATCGATTTCATGACAAAATTTCTAATTAAAATTATTCAATTGCGACTAAAACGAGTTTAAATAAAGCTTTATAGGTAATCGATTTTAGTGGAACATTCTACCAGAGCAATGAACATAAAAATAAGTTTTAAATAAGATTCTTTTAACAAAATCTATTTTTCAATTCTTTTTGTTTATAGTTATTTTAACTTAGTTTCAATAGTACAATTACACAGGCACACAAAAAAAAAAATTTGTCTAACCCAGAAGATCGATGATCATATCCTTATGAATTTAGATGCGCTGATCTCAGATATGACCTTAATTTTGGTCTATCACCTCAGGATTTTGAGATATCTATAACTCTAAAA
>JAPYZO010002290.1:8005-32620 GCA_030522905.1 Torymus flavipes
ATATATATATATACGGGTTTTGCTGCGAGCGTAAGTTGATACATGTGTGAAATAGGTTTTGTGGCGAACGGCCGGATGTTTTTCTTGAATGGTGAATAAATTTATTAATATTTTAGTTGGAAATGGATATTAATGTACGTGTATATAAATATTAATTGTCGGAAAAAGATTCAGCTAAAAAGCTATTGAATTTTAGAGTAGATTTCTACCTGTTTCATCGTTACATAATGTCTGAAAAAATAGAGTTGTTATTTTCAAAGTTATAATCGAGATAATAAATTAAATTCTAATTTTATTCTAGAAACTTAAGTGTATCTAAACTAAGTAAATAAACATAATTTAATTGTTTATTTTATTTTATCATTTCACTATACGAAAAAATTAAGTAAGGAATTTCAAAAACCATACTATATACATAACCTCAAAAATTAATATAGTTGTAGGTACATAAAGACTTATGAAATTCATTAAAATTCATCTAGTGCATATAATGACAATTTCAACTCTTAATACTTCTCATTAGATCAATTCTCCAACTTCTACAACCATGTTCCCTGCATCAACTTCAATTCCAGCACTCACGACTTCCCAAAACTTCCCACCCACGTGGTGTTACACGGAACTCTTATGAAAAGCCGAGGAGAAAAATCACATCCTGTCCCTACAAATGAATCCTCCGAAAAATTGGCGCACACGGCAACTTTGTTCGCTCGGAGTGAAGAAGGTCCGGACTCCGGATGCGCCCCGCGGCGTCAGTCGCCTGCGCGCGACGAATTGCGCAACGATCGGTCGGTTATACGGTAACGACGCAACGGTTTCTCGTCTCGCCTCTGTGAGCGAGCATCCAAGTGATGGGCGCGTCTGTTTGTGATGCGCAAATTGCTATGGTCTAGTCGATGGATCTGATTGTCCTGGAGTTGGGTAATTCTCCGTCGGAGTTTACTGGAAGTGGGCTGGGTGAGGTTAGAGAGTGCGATGCGGTTAAAAGAGAAAATAAGTTTATTGCGAATTGCAGGCTAAAATTAAGTACATTAATCGTCGTCGCGTTGTTAAGAATAAAGGCATGAAATACCGTTTATTTAGAAGCTATGTTCCTGAAAACAACCGAACACCGGAAGTACCAGGTCCTTCCATATATGGGGACTGTAGGGATTTGAAAAGGCTTCGTTCAGTAATCTTTCGCCCTCTCCCTGTACGATATCCGCCATGCTTTTGAATTGATCGAGCATTTGTGAAATTGTGACCAACTGTTCTGCGTACTCTCCGGTTATTTTACATTTTGGACAATCACATTTGCAATGAGATATTTCGTGCTCCAGTTCGTATATCAAATTTAGTTTGATTGTCGTGATTGTCTGAGAACAAAATTCATTCATATTTATTTATTTATCTTATAATGTTAAAGTATATTCAAAATGTGTTACCTTGAGCATCTCTCTAGCATTTTTGTTCATGATTTTGAAAGTTGTGCGTACACTGTCGCGAACACTTCTCTCGTACTTTGTAGCGAGTAAATCAAATTTATCTCTGTAAAGATTTTCGCACTCTCTGGCATTGTTTCCCTGAATTTTAGATTCTCCAAATGATTTCTTAAATCAACGTAACATATGAGTAATTATTTTTACTTATTAATTATTTTGATTAATTATTTTGTCTTTTTTGTTACCTTTAGCATTATTACTAATGGATGTCCGAGCATAGCAGATTCGATGCTATCTCTGACATGCAAAAAAGCTTCCTCTGCAGCATTTTTTTGTTCTTTATATTCTGCGAGATCGCTCTCTTGCATCTCTAGCTGTTGTAATATCATATCGGCTTCTTTTTTCAGTTCCTCTTCGTTGAATCCCTTTATCAGTTAAAATACAGTAAATTAATGGAGGAAAATTATACTAGTGAACTATTTTCATTTGCAATTAATACCAAGATTAAATACTTACTAAGACTATGTTCCATTGTATTATCCCAATCGCAAGAATTCCAAAAACAACAACAAAGTTTTTCATTATTGAAATTATTTTGTCGATACGTTTAAAAAATTAGTTTCAATATATAGCTAAATCTTTATCGTGATCGTTCAAACCGTTTATTAAAATTTCTGGTTTACTAGCTTCGTATTCAGTTTGTATACTGAGACTGTTATTATATCTCTCGCTAATGTAATACTAGTTCCAGAAATAGCGAAGCTGTTATGTTAGTTTACTTTGATCGATCGATGTTATTAAACTCATTGTTATTACAGTACAAACCGACACGTACAGTATATGTGTACAATACATCTAAATCTATTGTAAGAAAGATTTCTTTTCAAAATTCGAAGTTTTACTTAAAGTGATCACACAACAATGAAGTGCATAATAGTTCTTTTAGCGCTTTTAATAATTGTCGAGACAAGGGGGATAACAGTACGTATACTATTTATTGAATGAACTTACGATTTCTATTTTCACATTACAAATTTTTTATTTATATTGAAGAAACCTAGCCATACTTTAACTACAAAGAATCTCATTGAACTATCGGATATTCTGTATGAAGGACTAGGAGCCTTAAAAGAAAATATAACTGGATACGCAAACGAAACTATGACCATAGAAAATTCGTTATTATATTTATATTTTGACATCTCGAATGCCGTGAACAACAATCGATTTATAAATTTACTCCAGGTAAAGGATATCAATTTTTGAATTTTGTAGCTAACATGTAACTTTGTTTTATAAAGGCATTTAATACAATCTCATTAAATCCTATTTAAGGAAATATTTAAAGGAGATCCTACGCCGAGTACAATAGATTGTAAACAAGTTTACGATTTAACATTACATGCATTTATGATGGATCATTATGAACATATTTACGAAGATGTAACTGATAACCTTAAAAAATTAAGAACAAGTACAATCTCAGTTATGCAGGTAACATATTTAAATAACAATTATACAAAATATTAACGTCCATAGTGTCTGTTAAACGTTATGTGATCTAAATTTTCACAGGTAGCTGACAAAATAAGGATCAATATAGAGGATAACCTCGAAGAAGAACTCGATCTTTGTAATAAAGATTATAAGGAATGTAAGATAACCGGAGAATACATTACAGAAGTAGAAAATTTAGCTCCGTTAGTCGATGATTTAGATTACTTCATGGATATTTTATTCAGAGATAGTTTATATGTTAAGAGGATTTACACCAGATCGTATTATCCACAAATTTGGAGACGCATTTTCGTACCAGTACAAGATTGTTTAATCAGCAATGGTTATCCGGGGGCCTAAATGAAGTTTCATGTTGAAGTTATGAATTATATGGTTTTATTATAGTCTTTTAACATTTTTACGCGGAATTATTATATTATTAACAGATATTTTCAATAAATTGTAAGTTTTTTAGTCAGAAACTCGTTCGAAGGACAATATTTCATTGTTTCAGTTATATAATCGATTGCTCGCTTGCTTTGTTTTCTTTATATCCTCGTCTATTTTCTTCTTTTTCCATGCGACATATAGGAGTGGTTGTCACTTTGTTCTTCATTTCAATCAATTCGTTTTTTCTGTACTCCCTTTCAGTACCTACCAGTCACTCGTCGCTTTTACAAACCACTTGACCCTTTTTCATACATACACATTCCACGGAAAATTCCTCTAACTCATTCCAAATAAGCCGAATCAACTCTAAACCCTTCCACGTCGCTTATCCCGCATTAACCGTAAAAGCTCGTGCGCAAACACATCTCTCTCCCTTATAAATAAACCAACCGACTTTACTCGCGAGGCTCGTACATCCTTAATTTCGCGCGGGAAAATTCGAATGCAGCTCGCGCACTCGCTCGTACACGATTTATGCTTGCAATCGCGAAAAAAGCAGCAGCAGCAGCAACGGCGGCTGCTTTTTCACTTATTCAGCGAGTTCCCATGCGGGCGCCGGCACCATGTGGAGGAGGATGTATGTATGTTACCTCGCGCTCGCGCGCTAATGACTATCGCGCGTTTTTTGAGGTTATATATAGGTCGTTTCGAGGTCTCGCTCTTTTTCTTTTAACGGTGGTTTAGGTTAGGCGCTGTAGAGGCTCGTTCATGCGCGAAAGGTTTGTTAAGTGCGTTCGTTAAGTTTCAAGGATTTTGGGAGGAGGCTTTTTTTAATGGGAGAGGGTCGTTGTATCGCGATGGAGAAGGAATTTCGGAAATTAATTGATTAATTATGACGCGTGGAGGCTTTTTAATTTCGGCGGAGAATTTTTTGTTCGGTCGGACGCGTTGATTTACTCGAGAAATTAATCGACGGCCATTTGTGAAGAGTTCGGTTTAAGTCATCATACCGTTAGGATCTCAAGTCACAATTAATGAAGCAGGCCATAAAGACTAATTATTCAATTTTTGTGTTAAAAATAGGTTTTATAATAATTATTGATATAAAAATAAAAATTAATTGGACTCTTGTCCTTCTGAGTTATTTCCGCAAACGTACTTTTGAAACATTAAAGTAAATAACATAATTCAAAAAAGTTTTTTTTCTAAATCATTTGACCATTTGAATAAAATAATAATTAATTTTAAAAAAGAGTACATCTAAATTCGCACCTCCCATGAAAATTTTTAAGGCATTCTTCTTCGTTCACCACGAAAATCCCACAAAATATTGATACTCTTAATCCCCCTCACATATCACAATTCCCTGAGCACCCAACCACAGCCAAACGAAACCCAAAGTCTCCCTCGAGTACCGTCGCGTATACTCGCCATTATTCCCATTCGGCAAGACCTCACACGTAACTCAGCATCATCACATCGCCTCGTCGCGTCGCGCATCCGCGATTTAAACACCCACGCCGCGCCCCCGTGCATTGTCGTCGCGCGCGGCAGTCGGCATCATATAAAGGCTCTCCGGGAGCTTTTATCTGATTTTTTTTTTCGTGAAGAGGCAAGGCGCGATTGTTTCTGTTTAAAGGCGCTTGATTTTGAGGAATTGATTGCGGAGGTGGTGGCGCAATAGTTGGCTTTGTGCGAGTGTGTGACTGTGGAATGAGTCGGGAGTAGTATATATTATAATAATGTTGAGAGTCATTTCCTTGAATGTCTTTTTGCAATGGGGTGTGCAGGTAGTGTGAAAGAGGGCTGATATAATGTGTTGTGCAAAAGTAAAGGCGCAATTGTAGAATGAGGTAGGTATATAGTTTTATTTGTATTTCAAGTCATGTTCTCGAGTCGTCGATAAATTATTATTCGATTATTCGAAGCCTGCGCCTTAAGATTTACAATTATAATTCTTACGTACACATAATTAAACCAGGTCTATAATTAGCAGCGATAATGTAGCATGACCACGCGGGATCTTTTTTCAATGCTTTGTGTCAATATCGAGCTCTCGCTCATTTTATACCAGTGCAATAGTAACCTTCGGTTTGATTGACCTAAAAGTAATATACTACGCTGCTCCATAACGTACATGTGCCGTTCGCAGCCGTTAAATGTACACGTCAACTCGTATCCAATCCTTTCTCATTCCGCGTCAAAATTATTAATAAACCTAAAACGCGTCACGTTATTTTTCTCCACTTGAAACTTTACACTCGCGTTTTGACAGCCTTTAAAAAAAGCGACATCTTTTCACTAAAAGAAAGAAAAAACCTCGTTTCGAAAATGCATGCATAGGCGCACTTTCGTAGACGCAAAACGGCCGTGTGCTCGAGAAAGAATTATAGAACCTTTTAGCGGGGCAGCGAGCTAATGTAGAAAAAAAAGTTGGAATTTGCGAGTGAGAAAGAGGAGAAAAAAAAAGTTTTAATTTACCGCCCCGGGCGCGCGCGAGCGCGCTTTCGCGTAATTTTCAGCGGAACACTTAGGGAATAGATGTTTACTATAAACACGGGGGGTTTATTGGATTTTAAAGGCTGGGGAAGCGTATTGAATATTTACAGGTAGGGAGCTCACGGCTCGGCTAGTTTATGAAGGGTTTATTGTCGTATTATGAATTTTTTTTACTCCTTAACAAAATTAAAGTATTTTTTTTAAAGGGTATTATAGTGCACGTGTTTACACGGCAGTCATAAAATTTGTAATGGTGTACGATGAAGGGACCTTTCAAAGCTTTTAATAAAGTTGGATATTTTGTTATAAATTCTTTTACAGATAATATTCCATATTGGTCGAGCTTTAAATTGAAGAGATATCTCAAATTATATGCAAATTTTACGACAATACGTGATATTAATGACAACCATCATAAAATATTTACATTTTGATATGTACTGGAATGTTTCTCAAAATAATCCAGTAACTTTGATTAATATCCGACAAAGCTAAAAGTTAATCTATTACTATAAAAATATCGCCATAACGTTATTTCAATATTATTTCAATATTACTAAAATACTACTCATACCTAAACAACGCTATTTCAATATTTTCCCAATACTATTAAAACACATCCTCGTAGCTCAACAAAATTCCAACCATTCCTCATCATTCTTTAATCCTCAACTACTCTAACAAGTCCAATCCTCTCTCCTATAGAACCCTGCACCTTCCACTCCCCGTAATCCATTTCGCCTCGACTACACATTTCCCTCGCGCACTATAAGTACCAGCCTCTCTCTTACTCTCTAGTATCGCGCGAAAATCGGCCGTATAAAGTGTCAGAGCCGAGCGTAGGAGAGGTCGCCTTCACCTCTCTTCTCTATACCTGCGTGATAAAGACCGAGAGAGAGGCGATGAACCTTCGCCGTTCATCCATCTTTTTTCTCGCTCGCTCGGAGAAACGTTATATATGATTTACCTGCGGGCTCGTTTTTTTTTGGCGAGCGGGAGTTGGGTGTATGTGAAAAGGTTGCGGAAATTCAATATGCGAGGTGAGAAGAGAGAAAACCAGTTTTTTTTTCGCCCAAGCGACGGATCTTTCTCTGTGTATATGCGCGATTCCGTGCGGTTTTTTGCGTGGAATCGTGCAATGGGTTTTGTAATCGGTGCTGCTGATGGAGGAGAAAGAGATAGAGAGAGTTAGAGGTTTGTGTGGCTGGAATAGTGCGGTGATGGTTGAATTAAATATTGGAGATTACGTTAGCGTTATTACTCATAATCTCGCGGGTGTAATTGAAAAATTTAGTCACCGAAATGAAAAAATATTAAATATTATTCGTCTATTATTGAATTTTATTAACGCATTTTAAAATATAATTTCGAGATTTCTTCCAAGGATTGCAAAGATTTAAACTACAATACGTTTACGATATAGTATAACAATATTTACTAGAATTTTCAACGGAAATAACTCCTCGTATAAGAAACTCGGGTTACACTTCTTCACGGACAAAACGCAAATAAATTTAATATTAAATTACAGGAAAAGTGGAATGAGATAAAATAATATTAAAGCGATGTATCAGGGTTATAATAACGCGCTGTCACGCAATGCTCTACAGACTCTGAAATAACCGCATTGTCTTATATATATATATATATATATATGAAAATACACTTGCCTACTTTAAATATAATACAGTAGAATATGGAATCGATTTAGTTCCCTGATAAAAAAAGACGTTACAAATAAATAAAATAAAACGACTACTTATCACTAACTAACTACTTTAATCACACACCAACTCCCGATACCAAAAAACAACTGTTGCATCTTCTTAACCAGCAATTACGATTAATTAAAACAATCCACCACTTCGGTACCATCACGCGGCGGCGAAAACGCAAAAATGCACAATCGCGCCGTAAATCAATGGCGTTTCTCACACACACAGCGCGCACTAGGTATATACGAACTCTTCGCTCGCTCGCTCGCGTTCGCGGGAGCAGCGAAGCGGCGGACGGAAAAGGCGCCTCGAATTCGATTCGACGCGATCCTGTTACGGAATGCCGCTTCCTCGCTGCTCATGCTGTTGCTGCTGCTACTACTCTGTTGTGTATAGCGTATATAAGTGGGTAAAGGTGTAGTGCTTCGGTTTACTGCACGAGTGTAGTGCGCGGCACAGTGAGCTGGAATATGTACGTTATAAAAATTATTAAATTTCATTGACAACCTATATTATCGTATTTTGTTGTCATCCTTTCGAATATACTCTGTCGCTCAAAACTCGCCTACCAAACATAAGTACGCAAAACATCGGCAACCCGATGTACGCACCATACGCCGATAAACACACACAGGCGGCGGGACAAACGCGCGCAGCAGCAGCAGCAGCTCTCGCCTATAAATCAGTGGGTCATCGAAGAGAGTCGTTGCGCTCGCGCGCGCACGCGAGCAGCGAGGCGAAACAATGGAGAGGATGGAACCGTTTTACGGGCGGAAAATTCGCCGTGTGCTGCATGCGCTTTTGGCTGAAATCGAGAACGCGTGTAGTGTGCTGCTATCTGCTCTGTACAGATTGACGAACGGGGTCGAGTGCAGTGGATACGATTGGGGATTTCTTTTGAGATGCAGAGCTCTGTGTGTGTTTTTCAATTAGAGAAGCGCGAGCGAAATTGGATTTTGGAGGGGTTGAAGTGAAGGTGGATGTTTACAGGTTGAATTTTGGGTACAATGTAGGTTTGGTATTCATTCGTTTGAGGGTGTATGGGTAAATATATGCATTTTGGCCGGTGGCGCAAATATTGGATTAATATTCGGTTGGATTATTATATGTATGTTATTGGCGAATGGTGTTCGATAAAATCACGAATATGGGTTTGTGTGTGCGTATTTTACTGATTTTATAATTACAAGCTTTTAGATTTAATTAAAGTTAGAAGAAAAATCCAATAGCTTTTCAAGCCGTAAGCTCTATAAATATTACTAGTCCCGAAATAAATACTAATATAACAAAGTAAAACCAATAATCAAATTATTTTCATACGAACAGATTGCATTACGTAATGTCTATTTTGTAATGGATACAACTGCAAAAGCTTTTAAAATTTAATTAATATCGAGACTGAGCTCCATAACTCACGAACATTAGGTTTTCACGGTTTTCCATGAACAAAATTATGGGTCTGCAATTTGCCACCTTGGAGTGCAACTAAATAAATAAAAAAATTAATTTTACTTTAAAGTTACATTGATTAAATTGAATTTCGCGTGAAGATTTAATATTTTATAGTATAAAATAATTTTATGACAAATGTTTTGATAAAATTTTTTATTTTGTCTAATAACTTTAATGGATTCTAAAAAATTATTTCGGTCCATTCCCACCATATGCAAACTTCATACCCATAGAAAACTTCGGTTCTCTACCAAAAAAACATTTTCCTCGCGGCAGACGATATCCCCATCAATTATTTTGTCAATCGATTTTCCAAAATAACTCCACTAAACTACGAGCACCGACCCATCCCACGTAACCTAAACCAAACCAAAAAATTTCCCTCACCACCTCCATGCTTCTAAAAACCTGCGCATACCGGCACCTCGGCGCACTGCAGCAAAAGCAACCTCTCCTCGTCATCGTCGGCGTTCCGCGCGATCGCGTCTCTCTCTCTCGCGACACTATATCTGTATACACACACATACACGCGAGAGAACGCGCGGCTACGCGAGGTCTTTAACCCTGACGTGCAGCAGCAGCAACGGCGGCGGCTCTCTCGCGGTGTCCGTGCTAATGAAAACCGCTGCCGCCGGCTAGCGCCACGAAATTTCCGTCTTTGCCAGAGGGAGAGGGAGGGACACATACTCGTAGAGGGATTATGTGGGGCAGTGGGATGCGCCGTCGTCGTCGTCGACGTGTGGTTTTGGCAGGGTTGTTTGATGCCGAGAGCAAAGGGATATTGGATTGGCGAGGTTGGTGCGGGATATTGTCCTGGTGGGGTTTGAGGTATTATTGCGAGGTTTAGTTGTAGGAAAAGTATAATGTAGTTTGGTAGATATGTGTAGGTGAAAAGGTGAAAAATTTTAAACATATTATAGTTTTCAGTTATAAATGCTGAGTATTACACATTTCATCACGTACCGATGATAACGGGGAGCTGTTAAAGATTTTTTAAATATCAATTTGGTCGAAGTTTGATTTGGTGTATTGATTAAAATGCAAATTGTATCGTTTAATTTCGCGTGTTTATCTGATTTTGCGGGCATCTCAATGCGAAGTCGTACATTATAGAGCTCTTTATTCTTTTTATTCTCCCGGGCTATTGTCCAATCGCCTCCAATAACCACTATAGACTCGGTCTACTTCATTTTTATCGACTGCACTCGATTCAATTTCACTTAACCTCAACTTAAAACAAACAAAAAAGTAAGGGAGCGAGAGAGAGTGAAAAAAAGTCATCTCTGCTCTATGTCAACAAGCGCTATGAACGCGCCAATTAAACAGCCTAAAAACGCTGCAGTATTGCCGTCCGGACGTCGCTGCGCAACAGGAGCAGCGATAAATACATCCCCTCCACGCGAGCCTATTGACTCTGCCACTCCCTGCGTATGTATATAAACTGCATTTTTATAAGAGCGAAGCGCGCGAGATAATTAAATCACCCTTCAGCGTATATAAATCACTCGATCTCTCATCGAACTCACTCCCCCACGAAACAAACCACATACACACGCGAGAGAAAAAGAATCAATAAACGAGCGATTTACGTCCGCGTATAAACGAATAAATCCCAGGACGAAGCTGCGGTTGCAGTGCGAATTTGCATAATACGCGCTTAAACGATGGCCCCGAAAAAAAGATGAAAGGAAAATATCCCTTGCAATTTCTCCTCGCAAGCGGGGGGCTAATATAAATCTCGAGCGAGCGTAATGAAGCGCAATTACGCGCGGCGATGCTGCCGCTGCTACTGCGCACTCGATTTATGTAAATCGTCGCGAGAGAGAGAGAGCGCGGAAACCCATCGCGGCGAGCAATAAAGCACACACGTAAGTGCGTTCGCGGAAAATCGCAGGTGCAGAGGAATTTTGATGGATGCGAGCGCTAGAGTGAGTGAGTGAGTGAGGTGGTTTAGCGAGAGTTATGCGCACGTTCGCGCCTTTCGCATAGAAAGAAGAAGAAAGGCGAGCAGCTATTGTGGGTTGGCGATGCTGAGCTGAGGGGTTGAGATGGTTTACGAACGTTTAAGGTTATGGTTGGTTAGTGCATAGTTGGGATTGTTTTGAGGTTAGGTATAGAAGGAGGTTAGGGTTGGTGGAATGAAGGGTATAAGGGTTAGGAAATTTTAAGATTGTAAATTTAAGGAAGTTGTGTTGGTTAGAAGTTGGATGTTAGTCAATTGAAAAAAGTGGGTTTATGTAGAAGGATATTCTTATACGTAAAATTTTGAGTCACGTCAATAGTTCAAGGGATGAGATGCAGATAAAAGTTTTGTATAAGTAAATCATGGTAATTTTTAATAGTTTTGAAAATTTAGATTGGCATCTTGGAATGCCAAAATTACGGCGTCTTTTATCACGAAATTCATTAAAGAATTGATAGATTATTCGAAAAAAATGAATTTATTAGAAAATCGAAGAATGAGGAAACATTTGAATGAAGTTCAAATTCTCTAGTCTCTGATATGCTAATGTTAGATTATTATACTTTGAAAACGTTTATGAGCATAAACCCTTGGTATAAGAATCGCGACTTTTTATCTTGATTGGCTTATAACCGGCTAAGCAGAGATAAATCAGTTTAACAGGCTCAGTACGGCACGAGTCAAATATGACTCGTGAAGTTTGCCATACTTTAGATTGCTGTAAAATAAAAAGCTTCTAAAATTCAATGTATCTTTTCTTATACATTATCCGCACTGAACCAGTTAACGTTAAAATTAACACACTTACTTTTATCTTCAATTGGAATGATTTTAATTCATAAATGTCTACTCATCTCAAACGAAAACCCGTAATGTCCAAGTGATTGCATTATAAATACCTTCTATCTCTACACCTATACCTCAGAGAACCACTTTATCTCGGCTCTCGCTAAAAAGAATCGCCGACGATCTCCTATATAAAAGAACACGACAAAAAACTTCCAACTACTTTCGAACCCATGTACCATTTCCCAAAACATCCTCGAAACTCCCTAACATCGAACGTCGCTCCTCGACTCCTTCGAGAAAGACACCACCACTACCACCACCTCGAGTGAAAGTCGCCATTGGCTTTCTCGAGCAGAATCCTTCTTATTTCACGCGAGGATGCGACACAACGCGACGGTGAATTAAAAAGACAACAAGGACAAAGGCGCGGGGTCAGAGAGGACGAGGAGAAAGTGTATATAAGACTGGCGATGGAGACGGTGATACTATGCTGCTATAGGGATTTTCGTGCCGATGTGCTCAACGGGGGAGAGAAAGAGAGAAATCCGGCGCGCGAGATTTGGGCAATAAATAAGTCAGGTGTCGGAGTGAAAGAGAGAGGAGTCTATACGTGTTAATTAGATGATAAAGCGGGCTCGATTTATTGGGGTGCGAGGTTGGAGTGTAGGTTAAGTGGGTGATTATAGGTGAGGCATTGTGACACGGGTTGGTTTTCTAGTTTTAAATCTTGGATGGAAGAAAGTGCTTAATTGCATTGTTTGGGTATTCGAGAAAAATGCGGTGACAATTTCTTCCCGCAGGGGATGTCGGAGTGCATCGAAAATTTCTATAATGAATTTATGGTTATTTTCAGTGCGTTTATAAGTTTATTTTATCTATTGATTGAAAATCAGAAAGTCTCCTTATGTTTGCAATACCCGGTAACGAGATACATTTAATAATATCCCTATAAAACATATTCAGGTGACTTCAACTGGAATATTTAATTAGAATCTAACTGAAATTAATTGTAATTTAGCTCGATTCAACTTGAATTTCCCAGAACCCGGTAGAATATTAAGAAAACTTGCAGTAAAACATTGTGCTTGTTTAGGGATCAATCAATGTGTCAGTATTGCTCCGATCTCAACGTACGATGTCCACGTTTAGCAGCGTTGCCCATATTTTTTTCAAATTTACTTTTTTTAATATTAATAAGCAGGAAAATGAGTTTTTCCGTGCACAAATTAATTAGGTGTATAACAAATCAATACCTAGATATGAAAAAAAAAATCCGCTTATTCGTTTTGAAACGGTTGTTTGTTTCTGATTGTGCTGAAAATCTGTCCAGGTATTGGGTATTTTTCGAAAACGATACGTATCTCGGCCCATATTGACATTCCCTGATGTGCACACTCGCACCCGTACAGCGTATTATACCTCGCGTTAAAACAACGATACCGAAGGAACAACTGCGCACTCGTGCGCAGGATAACCCCGAAATCGAGGTTACGCGGCGGTTTACACCTGCAGTAGCAGCGCGTGCGCGACAGGTGGTTTCGCAACTCACTACGGTGGCCGGTGCGCGGCTCTTTGTTTATATCGAAATCCGAGAGAGAGATAGGGACAAGTCGTTGTATAAGAAGGGTTAATTTCGCTCGGTCGATCATAGCTGCGAATGGCGCACGAAGTATATGAGTGGATGTATAGGGATCGTTGAGGTATTTCTCACAGTATGGGTTGTAAATGGAGTTTACGGCTCTATAAATCACGGGAAATATTGTCCGTTGTAATATAAATGAGCAATAAAACGGCCATGTTAATGCACGAAAGATTGCGCGTGAGCATTTTTTTTTTCTTTCCAACGGATACACGTGTTGCGCAATTTTTGACGAAGCTGTAAATTGACGGTGCTCAAAATTTACGGTCTTATTGATTCGCATTAAAACGAGAGGAAAAAAAAACATCTTCGATCGTAGTAAAAAAAAAAGTTAAGTATTTAGGTTGAAACATATGCAGTTTGGTACGAAAAAGTCTGTGAAATCGCGTCAAACTTAGAAAGCATGTAGCTGTAGTTTGCAGTTTCTGCTTCCATACCGCAGCTTCGATTTACCGCACGCATCTTACGCAGTACATCGCAAGCAGCTTCTCGCCTCGAACCTCCAACTTTTCCGCGGCACTGCTTTCCTCCAACATCCATCACTCTTCGTCCCTCGAGCCTAAACAACGGAAACAGAAAGAAACGCGTCTCTCTCTCTGGCATCGCCGCAGCGCATAGCAGCGCGAATGGTAATGAGTCCCGGGAGCGTGGAGCAAGCAGAGCGTGATGCGGCTGCGCGGCCCAGTGCCCATCTCGCATACGTGCGTACGCACGTAAGTGTGTATGTGCGTATACGCGCGCCTCCTTTTGTGAGCGAGCGTCGATCTCCCGGCAGCGAATTAAACGATGTTTCCACGCGTGCTTGTCCTGCATTGTTGTTGTTGTTGTTGCTGCTGCTGTTACGTGTTTCGAGCGCAGGAGATTTTGGAGATTGGTGGAGACGTGAGGTGTTTTTCTGATGGGTTTGAATGATGTTAGTAGTGGTGGTGGTCAAGGAAGTGGATTTTGAATATCTGATGATTGTGCGAGAGGAGGTAATTGACGTTGGCTGTTATTATTGCTGTACTGCGGTAATTTATGGGTGGAGCGGGCAATTAGGTAATCTTTAATTTATGAATAACGTTGTAACGAATGAGATTAGGAGCTTAGGCATAGCTACAAGAATTAATTTCAGTAATTTATAACGATAAATTTATAAAAAAATGTTATTTTTCATTTTTAATAAAAGTTGAATATAGCTGTGTATACAAAATTTTATAATATTGCGTGATTTATCAGCGTATAGTAGCTTGTTTCCCTGAATTGTATATATTGCACCGGTAATAATTCGAGAATCAATTGAAAAACATTTTTCCAATCAAAAATAATATTTTATGTTTTGTATACATATCCCAATCGACTGATTGAGTATAATATTTTGGAAACCCAAAAATTGCATTCCTTTTCTCTAAGTCGAGGCATTTTTTAACAATTTCTTAAAAATTAATAATGTTACAGTCCCTCAAGTTCACCGCTCACACGCCCAATCCCGCACAAATCCACTGAAATTTAATAAGCTGCCGATTACGTCTGCCATCAACCCACTTCTCAGCCAGAAAATCCAGCCTACCTCACACTTAACCACTTAAGCGTCCACATCCTTTCCGAAGGTTCCCCGTATAAGCAAAGCTTTTCCTCTTCTTCCTGCCCTCCCCACTTCGCAATTAGCCCGTCCTCCTCGTTACGTCGCGGCACTGCTTAGAGCACAATAGTAGTCCCGCGAGCGCGGAGGAATTTCGAAAAAGCAGCGGCGAAAGTGCGACGACACGTTACTTCATCTCTCTCTCTCTCTCCGGGATTTCAAACCTAATGAGGCTTCTTTGTTTTCTGTGTATCTAACGCCGCCGCGGGAGCGCGGCTCTTTTTGTGCCCGCGGTGTATTGCAGTTGCACAGAGAGCGGCGCGGTGTTATGTTAAACGCCGCTGTGTTTTTGTGTCCCTGCAGCCGCGTGTGTATACGGCTTTTAATTTCGTTGATTGTTCTGCGTAAAGGGAAGCGAGCGTTAGATGAGCGGCTCGATAAAGGTTATTCGAGTGTGTATTATATGAATTTTCGCATGGATTATGCAGCGCGGACTTTTTTGCGGGGTAATTGGACTGGGATGGTTGATGAAGTATGCCAAGTAATATGCGCATGCCTCGAGGTTTATGAAGGAATCCTCGATCGTATATAAGCGCATTGCGTGCGTATAGTTGATTGTCGAATTCTTCAATGATTGCTTGTAATTTCATTGAAACGTTTTTACGAATGTAGGTGTTGATAAACGTGTACGTATATTGTTGTTGTTACACATATTAAATAATGTGTTAATTTGGTTAAAATTTTTTTTATTAGTACCTTTTGATACTAATAAACTTGTAAACTATTCACCTTAGCGTGCATCAAAAACAACGCATAAGATAAATTAACTTTCCGTCCTACATTGCAGTTTTACAATCCATATAATTAACGAGCTCTAACCTTAATTAAAATTTCAATCTTTCAAGCTATTTTTTTTTGTTTATTCAACAAACAATATTCCGCTTTACAACGGCCATCAAAAAATTTTCACTGCCTTATTAAACATTCAAAAATTAATTAACTCGCAAGCTGAAACCTGCTTTTTTCGCGAATTCATTACAGAGTATATAATATGAAATCTTTTTGAAATTTTATATTTGTACTGCGTCGTATAATGTTTGCAAAGTAGTCAAAATAATTTCTCAAACTAACTTCACCTTCCTGAAAAAAATCTAATGGGATATCCGCAACATTACCTTGAAACTCAAACACTTCTCTCAAAGCCACAACCATTAACCCTATCACTCACATCCTCGGCTCACTCAAGTCACCAAAACACACCAAGAAGAATCCCGACCACCTTTCACCTCCCACTCGCATTCGGAAACAAAGAAAATGCCTTTACTTATCTGTCTTTTCCTCTCTCTCCGCGCGCGCGCATCATCCTCTCGCTGCTCTCGAAAAGGAGAAAGAGGCGTAAACAGGAAGCGGCCCGCGGCGTTTTCGGTACAAGGATGCAAAGTGGCCTCCGCTCTCGTTCGCTCACGCCTTTCCCTCTATTCTCGCGCATACGAAACTCTAGAGCGTTACTCGACACTCGAAAAAGGGTTTCTTCTCGACATACGCATCGCCAAGGTTTCCCTCTTTCCGCTCCACGCGAAGGGTTGGCGACGACAAGGAGAGGAAGCGTTCGCGAGGGTGAGGATTCGTGAAAAAATGTTGGTTAAACTAAGGCTTATGGTAGTTTTCGGCTTTAATTAGCGCGAATTTACGGAGAACGCGCGCTGATTGTATTGAAAGAATGTGCGGCGAACGTTAAGAGCTCTGTCCGCGTTCTATTTAGCCAGCGAATTTCACGTATAAAGCGTTATTACCATAATGCTTCAATTATATGGCTGTGATTAGGCCTAACGACTGCGTAAAATTTCGCTCGACTTCATACTTCATAAACCTAATAGTCGCGCCTTAACCTACAAATAGTCGAGTAAGAGTTATGTTGACCAATCTAGACTCTTTCCTTAATAAAAAAAAAAGAAGAGAAGCGTCGGTTCCTCGCATTAGCGCACAGACTCTTCGCGTTACATATACGTATACACTTTCGCGCGTCAATATTTGACTTAGATCCGGCGCCGTATATTTTTCGAGCAAACATTGCCGCTCGAAAGGAGAAAAAAAGAAGTTCGCTCTATTTTTTTTCGCTCGTTTTGCACACTTACTCTCTCGTTCCCTTGACTCGCGCGGGCGCTCGCTTTTAATAACCGAAGTAGCACAAGTACCCGCGCGTTTCTCCTTTGTCTCGATGAATGCATTCGTTGGCGTCTCTTCGATTTTCTCGGAGATGGTTTCTCGCCGATTTCGGACGCGCTTTGTTCTCGCGTTTTAAGGAGGAAATAGCCACCGGCGTTTTACGAATAACGAGTGAATTACGTCTTTTCATTCTGGCTATTGTTGTTGTTGTTTTTTACTTAGTGAATAGCAGCGCGGCAGTTTAGCGTCAGCCAGAGTGACTAAATATTTCGGTGCAGCGAGTGGAGATTTATTGTGTTCGAAGCGTAGACAAAATCGGTTATAATAGTGCGGTAAATTTTGATGTAGGCTAACGATCAGAGACAGCAGTTTATAATATCTTTAACAAAGGCGTTATGGCGTACTTTCAATTATTGGTCAATTTAGCGACTTTCAAAGTGCTGTTAAACGCGTGGGGGTTTTATAGTTTTTTTAGAATAAACGAGTCGAGATAATTGATAAATGAGATGCTGAACAATCTTTTTGCAAATATTTGCAATATTTTATCATATCGCTTAAGTGCGTATTTAACGTTGCTAATTATACTTTGTTATTTTCTGTTACAGGTGAGCTGAACTTTGCGGAATAATCAGTTTATCAAAGTTTCCTTGTAACGTGAGTTTTATTATTTAAATTCCAGTTTAATTTATACTGTAGAGTATATCGTACCACCATATCCTTCGCTCGCTACCCACATACATGTTCACCGTTACAATATAGTCTCGAATTTAATCTTTCAAGATATGTAAATACGACGAAATTTAAATTTTATTTTTATTTATCAGATCGAGGTAATCACGGTTTACAACATTTTCCTCTAATTTTTAATTCGAAATATAATTGTCCATCAAATGAATCATTTTGTGCGAGTACACTTTACAATCGATTGCGTTTTAATTAGATTGGTCTGGAGGACAGAAATTTACGTAGCGAACTACGCAATTAATTACAAATTATTTAAACCGTTTGATCAACAAATACTTCGCTTAGTATATACCTCGATGCCGTGAATGAATTTCAGAGGCCTAAAAAGTTTTTCCTTCCTCTCGAAAATAAAATAAATTAAATTTGTCTACATAGATACGTCAACTTTTAAAAAGATCGTTTCGCGAGCACAGATTTATCGTTGCTCGCGGGTACCTGACCCTCTCTTTCTCTCTCTCTCTCTCTGTTATTTGCACAATCGGGTCGACCATGCGAAACAAGAGCTGAAATAAGATTTTTAGGACTGTCTTCCGGTATCAAAGAAAGGACTTTAGAGAATTTAACTCGCGCTACTTAACTCCGATTTCTCAGGTGATACTTGTTTGCTTCTAGAAAATGCGCGCAGAGTACTGACTTTTGGTATCAAAGTAATTTGATACAATAAGGAACGCAGTAAATCGCAAAAAGTGCTGTAAACAACGAAATAATAAGAAATGCGCTACGAACTAAAATTATGGCCCCTTTCTAAAAAGGAGACACTTCTACGTTACTATTCGTCTTTTGTTCTTATCTCAGAATAGACTTAACATTTTCACAAGACTTTACCGAATTCATGTACACTAAGAGACTAATGATCTCTTACATTATTGAGCTATAACGAAAATTTTTGTTTTCATTTAACTGTCCAACCAACAACAAAAATACAAATTGTATAACTAAACCTTTACTTGTAATTTGCAATTTCAAAGTTGTATTATTCCATGATCCCACCTAAAGACCAAATTAACCAAAAATTTCACAACCCCAGCCGAATTCAATTACGCTACTCCGCACCCCTAAAACAAAAAAAAAACCCCGTGTATTTCACCTATACCACTTCGAAACCACGACGACACGCATCCGCACAACTATACACGTGCATATAATACGTAACGACGTTCTCGTGGCGCGCCGCGAAAACCCGATCCGTCGTACATGCAGCGCGTATATAGAGGGATCGATTTCCAGAGCGTGCGAACGCGCGTGTGTTGTGTATATATAGTTGCGCAATCCCAAAACAAACCTAATAGAGGAGCGCTTGGGCAATCGACGCGAATAAAGGACGAGCGGAGGGATTATGCAGGCAGGCAGACAGGCTTGTTACGAGAGAGAGAGAGAGTGTGGGAAGAGCATGAAGTGTGTGTTGTGGCGATGGATCTTGAGGGAAATCGGAATTGCAAGGAGGTGTGGAGTGTTGGGCTCGAACACTCGTAGAAATTAATTTTAAGCACATTCTTGCTATGAATTAGCTAGATTTTCAGTATATATGGTTAAAAATTAACTGGAATCCCCGGTAATAACGTCATGTTTTTAGCGTTAGATTTGGCTAAAATATGCTCAAACTTTATAGTAGACTTGTTTATCATAAACTAACTATTTTTTTTAGCTATCTTTACGACTATAAGAACAAAATTAAAAAAAAAATCGTATTGTATATTAGCGTGTACCTAGTAGGCATCGTCTAGATCGTATGAGTTTTCGTTATCACTATATTTTAGTACTAGATTTTCAATTATTAATAATGTTGGTTAGGTGAAATCGAAATAGACTGAAAAGGATGGAATGGAAAAGGTGTTTTCATTGCAATAACGTACTACCAACAATTGAATTTTTTTTTAATTTACGAAATTTTCTTTCCGGTATCTCAGAGATCGTTTCTTGCGACTATAAATATCTATAATCCATACAAAAATATAAAATTCGTGAAAACACATTGAAAAATCAATATATTCAAAGTTTAACCATCTCTTAGCTAGCAAAATTAGTTAATTTATATAAAACGAATAACGTTTGACAAAGGTTAACCAAAAACTAGTTAGTTTTTAGCTAGATTATAGTTCGCAGAGTAGCTTATTTATAGCTAAAAAATCTAGCTAATTTATATCAGAATTTTTCTTTCTCTTTCATAGAGTTATGGTTGAAAATCATTTTCAATTCGCTTGGCGTGCTCGAATTGATTACCATAAATGCGACTAGTTTACAAAGCAAATTTATCCCTGGCAATCAATCAAAGTGATTTGATGCAGTAAAATCCACCTGTAAACATTGATGAAACAATCGAAAAGATAAACAAACGATAAAGCGGTGATTTCTTGATGTGACTATAATGAATCTTCATTACCATCAAGACGATTAAACCAATATAAAAAGAAGCAAAAAAAAAATAACTAAAAAAAGAGCAATGAATATTCCAACTAAAAATAAACTGCCAGCACAGAACTCAGCGCCCTGGCTGTACCCTATACGTGCCTAAACAGTCGCGTCGTGTGTAATCTCGGCGACACCTGCCGCCGCGACGATTCGAGCACGATTTTTCTTCACGCGCGACGCGTGATGAATTAGCCGCCGCGGCGCGTTGGCGTTTGACAGCCGTCGCGCGCGCGTGATGTGCTCTTGTCTAATTACGATTCTCATATAGCAAACTGCGCTGGTCACGTTCGTTATTGTTTCTTATATATTTATTTGAGGGAGAAAGTGAAATTTTAGGTGAAGGGAGGGTGAAGAGTCGCGAGTTTTAAAAGTAAAATGCGTCTGACAATGGGTATATACGAGGGTAATGAAGTCGTAGACTCGTTGTGCGATCGAGGTATTGTATGCTGATGTGAGAAAAAAATAATATGCAATATATAATAATCACGGTGATCCATTCTGCTTTGTCTCGGCAAAATTTTTATGATTAATTATCCGCCGGGCTTATGTAAAGCTCGTCAGCTGTTCCTGCCTACTTTGTGTCGTTAATTTAGTTTTTGCTCGTTATTGTAATGCTAAAGCCGCTTGTCTAATATATAAAAAAAAAAGAATTTCCTGGGTATTAATTAAATCGACAAATTGCATGAGAGCAAGTGCTGTAATAACTTGTAAAAAATAATAACTGTGTCGGGTGTTTTGTTACTATAGTTTTTACGTTTTTTTACATACTAATAAATTAATATAAACCTTGAAAAAATTTATGTATAAACATTGCGTAAAAATCTTCCAAATTCGTAAGATACTGTGACTCGATTCTATTTGAACTTGCAATTAGCAATATTAAATTACCGTTAGTATATCATTCTTAAATAAACTTAATAAGCTGTCATTTTCGTAATCATTCTCACATTCGTACATCACCACTCATCAGTACTCCCGCAATTCCATCGCACATAAAAGCTCGACTTCACACCTCCCTCCCGAAACTTCATCCGGACAATTAAAATAGGTCAACGGCCCACATCCCGCACCCACGCATATAATTTTTATTACCACTCCTCCCTCTCGTTCGCATTAATTCCTCTCTCTCTCTTTTTCTCGACATCCCCTGATCTCTCACGCTCGCTCGGCAATGTATGCAAAAACGCACTTCCCGGACATCGCAGTTTGCTTGCCCGCCGCTGCCGCCCACGTTTCATCCTGTCTCTCCTCTCTCCCGAGCGCTATCTTTGCCCCGTTTCTCTTCGCGACTCGTTTATCTGCTCTCGCGCGCGCGCGTTCCCTTTAGATCCGCGCGCAGATCCATTCGCGTTATCGCAGCTGATGCGCGCGCACCGGCGTGTCTACTTATTTAGAACAAAGGGGTGGGAAGGAGGATAGAAAGAGGAAGAGGACAGTTTTTGAAGAGGGGTAATGGGTTGCGAGATTGCAGTGTGATGGGTCTTTAAAAAGATTGGAAGAGGTTTGTGATTGTTGGAAAAATAGAAGTATAACGAATATTTGATTGGGTTTTACAAGAAGGTTCTTGTTTAGAAAAATTTTGTCATCAAGTTTGTGAAATAGATTGTCATGTATAATAATGGTAAAAATTATTCGAAAAGTATATACGATTCAAACTAAAAATGAAACAAATTTAGTTCATATATTTATTTATTTATCTAAACATTAAACAAGCTTTGAAGCTTTTATTACAATGGTTTATAAATACAGATATATATTATACATTGGACTTAAACATTTAAGTTTTTACTATTTATATTAGACTTGAAAAAAAGGAATCAAAATTAAAAGCTGGCATCGAGCGAGCATATCGCATAATATTTAAACCTTTGCAAAACCGAGTAATATCGCTGTTATTCTTAAATGTAAAAGGTTCTACTCCCTTTTTAATCGGTTCATCGTAGAATAAAAGCCATATTTGGATTAAAACTATCGGCGATTTCTTCATTAGTAATTTGAGTTTCCCTCATTTCATAAAAATCACATTTTGTGCACACACAAGCGCACATTCATGCGAAATTTCACCATCCGAACAAAATTCCTCATATTCCTATAATATACCACACTCGCGAAAAAAAACCAGCTAGCGCATCTACAACAAACCGTAAAACGAGACCCTCCATCTAGCTCGCGTCGACCAAGCCCCTCCACAATTTTATCTTCCTTTTTTCTTTTTGCGAAAATTCTCCGACATAGGTCGCCCCTCTCCGCTTTTTGCTTTCTCTCTCTCACGTGCCGCGTGGCCATTATACGCCGCCGTCGCGGAAACTCTCGGGCTAATCAGCTGCCGCGGCGGCGGTGCGCCTTTGCCATAGCTCGTCCCGGGAAAATTAGTGGAAACGAGCTGGACTCCTCTTCTTCTTCCTCCTCCTCGAGTCGCTTGTTGCTTCGGTCCCTTCTTCTCTCCTCTGCTTTCTCTTCGTATGGGTGGCTTTTTAATTTTCTACGGGCTCCTTCCGCGTGTATTTTCGGAGAGAGGTTTTAAGCTTTTTTTGATCTCTTTAATTCGGGAAGGTATTTAAAGACGGGACAGGGGGACGTTTTTATGGGGCGGATGTGTTTAGACAGTTGGTAGGGGACTTAAGAAGTGTTTTAAGACGACAGGGAGGTGATAAAATTTTAGTGCTTTCGTTTACTGATTTAGACGTTTCTGATTAACCGAGACTCGTAAGTCTCTAAAAATCCTCTCTTCGTATAGAAACCATGCGCGCATCACGTATTACTTATATCTTTCCTATCGATCAGTGCAACCTTAGCCACACGCGGTATCTTCCGCCATGTAGTACTACGCTTTTTACGCGGAAACTGCGCGCGCACGTGCCGGCAACAACGAAAAAAAAAGAACCATTGCGCGCGGGGATAATTAATCCCCGACACTTGCAGCGCGCGCGCGCGCACACGGAAACTTTCATCGACGTATTCGCGGGTAATAATGCTTTTGCCGCACGCGAGCCGCGTGTACGCGCGCGGTCGTTAAAATTTACCGAGGAAAATGAGACGCGCGCCGTCGTTGTTAAACGCTACCACGCGAGAGAGGTAAAGTGGTCGAATATTTAAAAAATGTACGCGTGTGGTTGAGGAATTTTAAGTGCTGTTACTGGTATTTGAAATATCATATTTTTGACAATTATTTTGTTTGTCTTTTTATCTGCTTGAAGTTTGAGTCAATGTGTATAGTTTAGAGTACAATGAAAGTCACTAAATAATTCCGAATTACCGTATAGGCTGGCTAAAATAATTCCGTAAGTACTTTTTTATCCGACGACTTTTTTTTATTGTCCGTAACGCCAAATAAAAAACCTATACTGAACGAAGCTTTAGTAGATTAAAATTTAAACTTTCCAAAGTCGTTAAGATATTTAGGAAATACTGCTAAAGACACCGGAACATGTGTAATATACATACGCGTTTCGAATCGACGTCAGAACATTTTTCTTACAAATTTTTGCCGTCGTTAATACGGAACGTAACACAAATTTTACTTTTCCATACCAGTAAACTCAAGAAACACCACCTTCACTCGTTCATGTATACGAAAATTCAAATCGTGCTACCAGACACCCGCGCCAATCGGCTACCCACCCAATGTCAACAGCTCACCCATTGGTCGCGAGCGCTCACACCTCTCGCACCTTTCCCTATCGCTCTCCCACTCGCGTATATTAAACACACTCATCGCGCGCATTCTCGCACTGAGAGTAGTAGAGCCACCGAAAGCAAGAGGCAGAAAAGTGACCACTCATTCCTCCTCCCTCTCGGCTCGCGCTCTTTTATAACCCGCTCGCGCGCCTCAATAAAAAAGCCATTCAAGTACCACCACATATACAGAGTCTATCGCGTCTTGGAGGTCGTCGTCCTACGACCTCAAAAACCGCGCGAGCACCGCCGCCGAGAGAACGTGTGTGTATATATACTGTTCACTGACCCCCGGCGAGCGAGCGGCCGAGCGTACACACACTGTTGTTAAGTCTATCGATTAAGAAAAAATGCCGGGGAAATACCTGTGCGCGAGAGAAGAAGAGAGAGAGTTACCCTTTACCCTCGGTGACGTGGGCGCATTGAACTTCCTTTCATGCCTCTCTTTTTTTTATAGACGATTATCGTAGGGCAAAAATAGACGCTGGATGACTTTTTTTATAGAGTGAGGCGTGTTTTTTTAGTTGGCGAACAGCTAGCTGCCCTTTCTTTTGCGGCGCTGGTGGTATAGGGGGTTTTTATTGGTCGCCTCGTGGAAGAGTATCGTCTGGTGACCTTGCGCTGGCAATTAATTCAACTACGCAAAGTACCCGTGAGTCTAGTTCGCGCAGACATGGTCGAATTAAAGAGGTGCT
>JAPYZO010002291.1:0-15555 GCA_030522905.1 Torymus flavipes
TTTTTAACTCTATAACATAAAAATAAAAATAAATATGATATAAGAGAAATTGTAAAACTAATGTACAATATCTATAAAGAATAATTCGAAAACCATTTACTTTTAGTTTATTTTATAATTTTGATATGGAATATATCTAAAAACGAAGAACGTGTAACGTATACCATTCTCAATCTGGCCCGCACAATTGGAATATATGTGTTAGAGCAGAGTCAGTTTTCAACGAATATGTTCTTAATTGAAATTTTTTTTGAAAATAGACATGGAATCCGAGTTTCAACCCCTATAAAAAGTTCCAACAACGTTCAATACACATATCTTCATTCGATATTTATAAAAAAAAATACCTTTATTCATCTGAAATCTCTGCACAAAAACCCCTCGCTGCTCGTTTCATCGTACTAAACTTCAACTCCCATAGAAACGACTCCCGGCACATACATACCTTCGTACCTCAATAAAAACACGTTTCCTAACGGTAATTACACGCAATTAGAAATGTTATTTAAATTAAAGTGATTAATCCACACCTGTACGCGCACAGTATACGGAATTACATTATGGTCGCATGTCTGTCTTTCTCGCGCACTCACACAGAACGTATGGTACGCTAAAACTACGAAATGTATTCATACGTCATTTGTTCCACACAAGAACGCACAAGAACTCACAGTTGATAGAGCATATAGAGAAACGTATTACACATCCCGGTCAGGAAATGAAACTCCGTGAAAACGCGCGTAAGCCGTCGACGACTATAAAGTTGCGCGCGTACAGCGCAACGAGCCCGCGAGCGTATCGCGCGCGAGACCAAATTGAGTTGGCAGATGTTACAAGCTAAATCGGTATACGCGAGCAAAACTCAAATACTTTCACGAGCGAGTCTATATGCGAGGATTTTTTAGTCGCCGAAGCTATGCTACGCGTGATGGATTGGATGAAACTATATTTTTTTTCTTTTTTTTCAATCGATTAATCTAGCTTCTGGTTGCAGTAAATATATTACTTTCATGTCGGAGTATACATTTTAATACAGTAAAAGTGCAATGAAAACCTGGGTAAAATGAAATACGGTTCTATCCGAGATTTTATCACACATACATATTCTTGGAACCACTGTTATGTGCGTGTACAGATAAAGATAAAAATGACGGGGAATAATCGATGAAAATTGATATTTGTGAAGAATGAAAAAAAATTACTATTTTGTTGTTCGCGAACTTTATTATGTACTCTGACTGAAACAACAAAAATAGAAATAAAAAAAAACATTAAAAATTGCATTTTCATATTTTATTCTAAATTTTATATCTTTAAATAAGTATTAAAATCCTGTAATTCCCTTTTGCTTTAGCCATCCTGTGAGAGTTAAAACTTGATACAAACTTTTTGTACGTTCATGTAGAATTTTTATTCAAAATACATATCGTACAAGTTATTGTAAATCAATATAAAATACGAATGTAGATTTTTCAATTAAATTTTTTATGTATCTTTGTAAAAGTATTCCTTCGGTGCTTCGTTTTACGCGAGCGCCCCCTATATCTCGGAAAAACTAATTAAATCTACCCTCATCATTTTATCGTTTTTATCGCGAAAAGCTCACCGGTGAACAGAAAAAGAAAGAGAGAGAGGGAGGATAAATATCGGCTTGAATTTCGCGGATACAACTTTCACCGGCTAATTAATTCGAGGCCAATCAGTAACGGCTGCAAGCGAGCAAAAAGCGCGCTTACGCAAAGTTGCGAACGTTTCACAGTTTTTGCAATGCGGAAAATCCGACGATTCCTTATAGGATATTCCTCGAGGACTCGCGCATACGCTATGTCACGGGGGACGAACTTTTGCGTTCTTGTGCATACACGAGCTTCTTCTCGAGTTTTAAATAAGATGTGATGTCTGAGGAATAATACGGTTTAGAAAATCGTTTGAAATATCTGTTTATATGCCAAGCAGAATTTTTATCGTCATTTTCTTGACTCCAGGTTATTCTTAGTGATTTATTTTGAACGATGTTTACCTTTCATTGGATTTTCTCTTATGTCAACCACATATCGTGGAAACGTAAATTATTTTCGAATTATTTTCCCATCGCATATTATATACCATTAAACAAACATTTAGCAAACGTTTTATCTTATAAAAAGATTAAACGATCATAAACTTTTTTATTACCAGTTTTTATAGCAATGCATATATTTATGCAAAACATTCTTTCACTTTTTATCGGAATTTGTTTTTAAAATTAATAAAAGAAGCTGTTTATGATACATATTATGCATCTTTATTTAAATTAAAATTATTATATGCATTTCATAAGAAAGGCGAAATTTATTTGCAATTATAAAAAGTCCTGAAAAATATATCAAAAGCCTTTTTAATTGAAAAGTAAGTTTAACGCATGGGAAAAAATTCGCCATAAATGAGAAAATTGCGTGTTAAAAGAAATAGTTTGCTCAACTTTGCTGATGAAATTAAAAATGCTCGAAAATTCTCACAACTGGATTCCTCTTTTAAAGCATTTTCTGCTATTATACGAAAAAGTAATTTGCTATTAATAAAAAAAAAATGCTCGCTAGAGCAAGAAATTAAAAATAAACAGTCTTTATTATGAATTAATTAATTTCAAGTTTCTTCTTTCACGTGCGCACGATAAACAAATATGATTACAGAATATCTTCAACAAGACAGTCTTGCTGCCCAAACGTCTTACTATATCAAACGATTCACAGAAAACTACAAAAAAGTTTTCGTCAAAAATTCCCTGTGCGTAACTTCTTTCAAGCTCGCCTTTATACGCCTTTATGAACAAAAGTTCATAAAACTCCCATTGCCGGTGCACGTATACTTACTCCAATGTAACGAAAGATATAAAATTGGACGAGTGAATCGTCGAAGACGACAGCCCAGGAGCTCTATATCCTGCATATAATCCAAGCGTCCGCCGCATCTGCGCTCGCTCGGAAACAATAACCCCCCTAACGGAAGAACGTGCTCAACTTCATCAAAAGATTATAGGCGCGATATAACGATCGCCATGTCGACGACGATGGCGTGATTCATCATCTGGCCTCGGAAGTATATTATATTATAGTGTGATCTGATAAAAGTAGCGTCAGCAAAGTGTTTTTCAGTATAAGGGCGGAGAGTGCGACAGGTGCCTCGTAAAGTACTAAGCGACGCCAAGAAGGCGTGAGATGGGGGTAAATCATATTTCAGGCTCACCGGCGACGCGGCGCAGGCTGGTAATTATATTTTAAGGCACGGACGGGCTCTTCTTCAAGCGAAAAGTGCGTTCTCAATAACTCGCGTGACCTTCACGACTTCCCTCTCGCTCCAACAGTTTCTAATCTAACAGTTTTTCCTGTTATTAAATATAGGTACCTTTGCGTATATAACTGTGTTTATACCGCCCATCGAAACATCATAATCAAACCACACGGCGTTAAGGAGCGCGATGGAATTTACAATAATAAAAAGCTCGCGTATGTGCGTGTGCCAGAAGAGAGAGAGAGGAAGAGGTCATCTATTGCGTCCGACACATCTCTCTTTCGCTCTCGATTAATTTCTCAAGCGATGGGGGCGTCCCCCCCCCCCCCCCCCGGGAGTAGGGTGTTATTGCTGCAACGTGATTTTCGCCTCGGTTATTACACCCGCGAAAATATAGATCATGCACAGGCAGGAGTTTGACAATTGTTCGAGTGCATTTATATAGCCTTTGACGAGAGAAATAAGCGAAATTTCGACTGCTATACTCCCACGGGACCACTATAAAGATCCATTTGTCAGTGTCGGCGCGGTATTTCCGAAATGCCATATTTCACAGTTCGAGGGGAATAATGACGTATAGCAAGCGGGGATTACAACTACAAAAGTGCTGCCAGCGAGTGCTGTGAGAGAATTTTGAGTCGACGCGGACGAGAATTTATCGCGATGCGTCTCTGGCGGGTAAAGTTCTTCTTGTGTTGTTTAGCATAAGAAATGCGTATAATATTTAGATCGGCTTTAACAGCGCGATTAGCATGAATAACATTATACAATTTTAACGAATTGAGGACAAATTTTTTTCTCGCTCCAAGCGCATCCATTATCCGAGATCTATTGTCATACGACTTTTTTCGCAACGCGCAATGGCCACACATATAACGCCCCGCGGCTTGCCGTCGCGTATAGCTCTGCGAAACGGCTTTCCGCTTCCACTAAGCGTCCATTGCGCGCTATAGGCGTGTGGCATCATGCACGAGCGAGTACCGGCAAATGTGTTTAATTCGCCCGCGGAATCTACTGCGCGAGCTCGCGCATATGCCGCGCGTATAAATCCTTTCCAGCTCGCACTTTCACCATTATTGTATCGTCATTTTCACCACTATATATATATATAGTTTATAACTCCCGATCCCCGGCAACATCTGCTTATATATACGGCTTGGGTTCTGTTATTTTGCCGATGTTTGCCTTTTCCCATGCCGTCGGTCCGAGTCCACATCATTAACGCCGTCGGCATGGAGGAAGAAATACATATGCGGCACGTATACAAGGGCAAGCCTCTGATACACAGTGTGGTGTACGTGCTAGCGCCTGCACGTGCAATATATAACGGGAGAAAGAGGGAAAGAGATCAGCAATTGACAACGCGACGCGGAGAAAAGGCTAAAAGCGCGGGAATTGCGAGCGCACGCGGGGCAATTAGCTGCACGACGCCGAGCTGGATTTGGCTGCAATTGAGAGGGAGCGAGAGAAAGGGAGCAGCTGCGCGCGCCTGGTGACATCAGAGCCGTAAGAATAGCGACATCTTATATATACTTTCTTTTTCTCGGATTATCAAGATTCCACGTCGACGCCGTCTTCGTCGTATTCTTCTACTCAATTTCTCCTCGCGAGAGCTTTGTGATGCGGCGAGAGCACCAGCTGAGAAAAAGGCGAATGGCTATGATTGCCCGGCTGACTCGAGTAAATTGGGAATCGCGGAACTCTCTCTCTCTCTCTTTTTCTCCCTCTTTGCGCGTACGTGCGAGCAAAAGAGCTCGTAATTCTCGTTTGTTCGGGCACTTTTTTATACTGATTCGCGCCAGACGGGAATTTCTCTTTGAGGTTTAACGAGGAAAATTTTTGCGAAAATGCGATCTGCCACGGGGCAAATGTGCCGTTGATTGCCACGGAATGGATTTCGTGTAATTAGCCGCATTGAAATGAATATATATAGGGGACACTCTCGCTTTATTATTATTAATTGGTTACCAAGTAAATAAAAATAAAATTAATAATCGGAAACAGTGCTTTATTTAATTACGTGTACATTCGTTCTTTTTACACGGAAAAAAACACTTTAATAACTCATGGATTCGAATAAAAAGATTATTTAATTCACATTAGCATTATTGTTATATAGATTGCGATATATCGCTATTTACGCGGGTTTGGAAAAGGAAGCCGGCACACTATACAGCTGCCCTTTAGCAATCAAGGCCTAATACACCGGTATTACCACACATCTCAACCACTCTCTATCTCTCGTAATAAATCCCTTTATTTACTTCGCAACTCATAAACGGCAGCGTTTTAATCGCGCCAAAGTTATCCCGTCGAAATCCCGATACGGCGATCGCGTGAAAACTTTTCCCACGCGCACACGTACATAAACCGCGTTCAAGTAACTTATTTTCTTAGTTAAGCTCCCCCGACGAAATCCACTGTGTCCGAGCGACACAGCGTGCCTCACCAGCCGCAATACACTTAAGCCGGGCTGGATAAATCGGCCCACGCCTGCGCGCGCGTGTGTGTGTGTGTATTTAGCTCGCGGCAGTTTACCGCGCTTTCCTCGAACGCCTTCGGAGGAAAAGTGGCGAAAATTACACATCGCTGCCGTAATGAAATCTTACCCCCCCGGACGATGATAATCCACGTGTGCTGTATATACACGTGCCCGGAAAAAAACATTCGATATAGCGCTATACGAAAATCCCTCGACCCAGTGACTATTACACCCTCATCGTCTCCATTATCTCTATTTCCTCTCTCTCTGTCTTTTTTTTCTCTCTCTTTTTTTCTCTCTCTCTCCCTTCTTTTGCTTCTCAATTCGCTCGGCATTTTCCTTCGCGACAAGTCCGTCGCGCGGCTTAATTGTCAGGGGCCGTCGCGCGAAGTAATCGTCCCCGTAATTCTTGACAAATCGAGCGCGGCTCGCATTTGGCCTCGGGCCTCCATTATTCATCGCTCGGTCGTGCGCAACGATAAGGCGCGCGTAATGTCGAAATTAATTCCGCTAAGAGGGTGAAACGGAGCGGCTCGTCGACGGAGCAGGACTGATATGGTTATTAGGTGGGCGCGCGCGCAAAAGAGGAAGAGCTATATTTATATGATTATTGCAGGCGAGTCACGGGGGACGGTCGAGCTTTTTTGCGAGCGAGCGAACAGCAGTAGCGTTGATTAATTTTAATGTGGGGAAAGATGAGGGTGCGGTTTCTTGCTTTGAGGATTGTCGTGTGCTGTGTTTTGATTAAGAATTTAGAGGGAAAGTTGGACCTAATCGCCAGATGACGACTTTGAATGTTTTTTATTTTAGATAGCGCATTGCGTTGTAATATATTATGCAAAATTTTTCTTTTTTATACTGCAAAAATTGTTTTGTTTATTACGTCACATATTTTGAAAATTCAAAATTTATTAATATAAATTTTATTTTATTTTTAATACATGATCTAAAGGAAAATGACTTTCTGGGATATAATGGAAAAATAATTCTCTTACTAAATGATCTGAGCTTATTAGTTTTATATACATAATTTATTATTAAAATAAATTATAATCTTGAGAATAATAAACAACCCCTTGAGAAAAACTAAAAGTGCAATAATTTTCACGATTTAACAGTTAGTCTATATTTATGATTTACATTTCCAAAATATTTTTACTTACACCATAACGTTTATTAAATTTGACTAGAACCGTCCAATCAAAGTCCACGCTCATAAAACAAAGTCCAAAAAAATCCCAGTCCAACTATGCTGCATTTATCGTAGCTTTAATTTTTCACCGCACCGACGCAACTACGCGCAAGTACATCGCGTGCTCAAAATTACGCAGCTCGACCCTCACATTCATGCTTTTTGGGTAACTGTATAAATCTGCAGTTAAAAGGTAAAACAGCGTAGCGTGAAAACCATAATTTTCGGAAAAATTCGTATGTTAAAGTTTAAGTGTACTATAATGGTCAACCGTCATATACGATGTAATATATGATAACAATAAAATTATGAATAACTCTATCTTATTAGGAGTATATTAATACGTATATATCTATATATAGTATACAGTTTTTTCACCAATGTAAAATAGAAACAACCTCTTCTTTGCAAAATATAAAATAAACTTAGTTTCGAAAAAAATTAACTTGTGCTATAATTTTTCCTTTGAATCACAGCGAAAGTATTTTACGCGGCACACACGCATGACGTAAATATAAACTATATACTATATATGTCTGTAAATATTTTCCGATATAAAAATTTTACGTCGCATACTTGGTGGCCACGGCACGAGTATTTGCGATAAAGTTCCTGTCATGTATGGCGAGATAATTTCTTTCATTAAATTTAGGTGAAAGTTGTAAAAGCGAGAAAAAGAGAGAGGGAAAAGATATACTTAAGGATGGCGTGGCCACAGCTGTGGTCTTGTATTAATGGCGATAAAAAGTTAAGCTTAAACTTATATAACCTGAATTAATTTGAATTTTATGCACGGCATAATTTATACGAAGCATAAAAAAATAACGGTAATAGGAATGTTGTGAACGAATATTTTTATTAAATTCATTCATTTATATTTTATTTTGTAATTGTTAAGGAAGAACATGACAAAGTTATAATAATAGCTGTAATTGAAAGAAATATTTTATTTGTAATGTCGATTAACAAGGAGAATTCACACCCTTTGAAAAGCGAATTTTAATGGGACTTTGAAAGTCGATTCCTGGTGTCTAAAAATGAAATCCAGTGCTCACAATACCGTCAAATGCATGCATCTTTTTAACGTTAAATGAATTTTTTATATCAAAACCATAAAAAAAATTCTAAATACCTGCATCAACTTTCAAGGATTCATGCGTCACTTACGGACAGTCCCACAACAGCACAGCTATCAATTATCAAGCTCAAGTTACCGTACTCTACGTTAGAAGATATACTACTAATAGTAGCTAATGAAGACGCAGAGTGACTCCCACAACCACCTTACATCAAGTGGTTTCTTTTGTTAGCCTACAGATACTTTTTACTCTCTGTAAAGTTCATTAATCAAACTTTTTTCAACTTTAATTTACATTCCTAATTAATACTTCAAGCCATGTTTAATGCTTCGCTCCAAAAATACAGTATCAGACCCTTCCCAGCGTCTCAGTCCACTCTCCCACATAATCATTAACAAACCGAAGAGACGACACCGCCCTCTCCCCCTGCGCAAGCCCTCATTGTCACCCGCGCACGCGCGCTCATTCTACCATAAAAAGAGACGAGCGAAAATTCAATTCGACGCACGACTGCGAGGCCGTTGTAATTTACCCGCTGAATTCGAACTCCGGACAAAAAGCCGAGGAACATGAGAGAGAGAGAGATGGAGGAATATTCGATCACTCTCGCGCGTCAATTTATCATCCTCGCACGCACTCGGGGAAGAAAGGCCGGAGAGCGAGGGTCGATCCCCTATAAATGCTCGCTTTCGGCAACTGGACACGAGTGGAATCCTTTTCTCCCTTCCTCCCTCTCTCTTTCTCATCTTCCTCCTCGACTGCGTTGTTATAAAGTTCCCGGGGCAATTCCCGTTTGAGAGAGAGGGAAAGGGAATCCGCAAAAAAGTCGACGGGAGAGAAAGAGAGAGACCTTGAATTGTCGTCGCGCGTCTGTTGTGTGTTGTGCTGCAGTTGAGGGAACTTTGAGAGTGGTGAGAGTGGGAGTAACCCTCGAGCTATTTTTACGAGATCAATCATCCCGCTAATTGCGTGTTCTTTAATTCTATTGTGTTGGAACGGGTGTCATTTTATTAATGGAAAAATTTTTTCATTAATTTACTAAGTAGCGAAGGGTCACATCATTTTTTCCTGTAAAACATCAAAAACTATGGGATTTGTAATTCGAGAAAAACATTTTTAAAATCTTTCAAACTTCACTTGGAACTGAAAGCTCTCAACTGTTTTAAAATTTTATTCGAACAACTACGTCCTATCCATTTTCGGTGTTTTACATCACATTTTTTCCTAATTGTGCAGCTATCTGCAAAATCCATTAAGGTCAATGAAAAGATAACATCACCGGTATTCCACTAAATTACTCTCGCAACTATATTATAATAAAAGTATGTATTATATGCATCTATTATAATATGAAAATACTTGCTTAAAAATTGAGTTTCTAATTTACCTTGAAAAAATGTATGATCAACTTTAATACTAATTAAATTATAGGCGTTAATATAAAAAAAATTCAGTTGTTAATTGATTATTGTACATTTATTCTGGCAAAGCAGGTCATAAATTTGATTGTCGCATTCATGGATATTAACCGAAAAACAAAAACGAAAAAAAAACATATTTTTTAAAAGTGGCAATGACTATAGATAATGCCTTTCAGCCTAACTAACATCTTTTGGCTTCTTTACAAGTCGTAAATGCACCCTTTTACACTCCACTTATCACAGGCTCTTATAAGTAATATGTAGTTAAAACTTGATGAAGTTCCTGTAATGATGTCACGACGATAATGACATGAAATAAATCGCGTTATGATTATCACGCTATATGGCGATTCGCAACGTTGAACCTCTCCTATCTTTTAAGCAATTCTAAAAATCCAAGTTATTTATAAAACTAATATTTAGAATTTATTAGATTGAATACAATTAACTGTACGCATTTCCTCATTTCTATTTTTAAAAGACATAATAAATTGAATTAAAGTATCCGCAAATATCAGTTATCTATTTTCCAATTGATTTAATATAATTTCTCTCGATTCGTCTATCAATTTTTTGCTTTGAATAAATCCATTCAGAAAAATAAGGAAATTTATTAAAGGATTTTCAAAGCAACCAATCTTTATTATGTTTTATCATTCCTAGCAAGATTTTGCAAACCCTAAAAATGCCTGAAAATACAAAAATACGTTTTTTCATAATAATTTCAAACATCCTCTTTGATCAATAGTATACACATTACAGATAAACGTCATTCCTATAATTCAACTTTGTCAACCATCCTCTGGGCAACCCCGACCACTTGTCACGCCACACGAGCAAAAAGAGAAAAAGCAAACGCCACAACCTGCCGTCCCGTTGATGTAGAACTCGAAGGCAGCGAGAGGCCCGTAAGTGCTTGAACACTGCGAGTCCCGATGGTCCACCTTGATCGTCCATCCGGGCAGTGGTCCACGCGGCGAGCTCACAGCTTTCACTGCCATGAGAACGGCGGGTAGTACACGTGGTAAGCTCTGCTCGTGGTGTGAATCAGCTGGAGCTATCACCGCAAGCTTCACCACGCGCGGCGTCGAGCCGGCGAGCTGCTTCCCGGAACATGGAGTGACGAGGAGGAGCAACGCCAAGGTTACGGCGATGACGACGGGGCCGCGGGGTTTTGACATCTTCGTGGTCGTCGGCATCCCTACGGATTATGAGGATTATTCGGGTGCTCATTAATTCAGAGGAGGAGAGGGAGAAGGGTGGACGAAGTGATTTCTCTTTCGACTGTCAGGAATGAATCGTAATTGATGAAACTTGTAGTTTCTAGGGGCAATGATTGGTTCTTGATTCAAAGGCATACATAATCTTTTATGATAATTTTGGCCAATATAAAGTAAATATATAAGGTAACTGGCTGATTCGGCCACCTTGAGCGTAAAGTTTTTTGTATATATCTGCAAGTATGTTTATAGAAAAACGTAGTATATATGTCTAATTAATTTTTCCCATAAAAAGTGATCGAGGGAATGTGTGCGCGACCAAATTATACCAGAGTTTCCTTAGTACAAAATACATTATACATATGAACCATTAAATGTGAACCATCAATCCGTTGTATATAAAAAAAAGTATTTTGCATATTCGTTAAATGAAAATTGCTCTGGGATAATAATAATAGTGATAATAGGTCAATAAAAACTTATTGATTCACACATCATAGTTCTTAGATAATCCATTGTCAATGTAGGATTTAAAAGCCATTTTATCCTGGCTTATTTCATCTTTTTTTTTAGCATTGCAGACTATTAAGCTGTCACTGAACTTGTTATCGATTGGCACTGAACCACGTCAACGAATACACGTTTCGTTTTCAATTTGAAATTCGTTTCCTGACAGTCGAAGTGAATGGTGGATTTGGAAAGGGACGTGGAGAAAATTGATCAGCCACTCTTTTTTGCGCTAAGTTCAGTAAGCATACAGACACACACACACACATGCACGCACATGCGTTATCCTGCAGCTATGTGGCGGAGCTAGCGAAAGTATAGCCGACCTAAAAATAGCACGGAAGTTTTATGATTTTTATTTTTTACGTAAGACTTGTACACGCACGGTTTCGCGAGTTGGCTTTCAAATAAAAACGCGCTCACGAGTAAAGGAAATCTCTATTCTATCAGAGCAAATATTTTGTCGGAGATGTTTGCTTGATTTCGGGGGGGTAATTTTTTTACCTTCGTAACACGAACTGCGAGCAGGAAAAAAGCTTGCTCGGTGCGAGCACGCTCGACCCGCAAAAGGCTTTAGCATTCAAAGAGAGCGCTTGTGAGGTCCCTCTTCCTTCGGCGAACAAAATAAATACACCTTTGGCAAAAACACCACTTTTTATCAAACGTGGTACCATGCAGAGGGGGAGAGAGAGAGAAATTCCGGCTCGCATTCAATTACAAATATTTTCAGACTCCGTACCTACCCTTGAACGAGCGAATTTCCTTCCCCCAATCTTGTTCCTTTCGCTCGCACTTTTGAAGAAAAAGGTCCTCCAACATGCACATATACACACACGGCAACGGCAATCTGTCCTCGTTATCTTCCTCTCTCTATCCGGTAAGCGCACATTCTCTCTCTCTCTCCTTCTTTCTCTATATACTCATAATTCGCATAGCGGTCGGCACGTGGACTAAAGAAACGGGAACGGTGAAAAAGCAAAGCAGCTCATACGTTCCTCAGGAGAAATCGTAACACGAATCTCAACCGGCGTATATTTACATAATTAGAGGCGTGTGTGCACGCGCGCTCCCGATTTCGCCAGCGCGCATACGTGTAGATTGCTTGAGTAGAAAAAAAAGTAGCGGGAACTGCGGTATAACAGAATTTGCGCGACCCACCCGTGTGCCGAGTTGGACTTGCGCTCGGTGGGCGTATCGGATTAATCTTTGATTAGTGACCGAATTCAATGAAACTAATTTGTATTTGGACGATTTTATATTTAGATAAAAAGTTTACGTTTGGATGAAATTTTTTTCTAATTAAAAGATTTACGCAAATAGAATGCGCTTTTAGTCGGCATTTGTTTGCATTATCCATGGCGCAGTTATTTTCATTGTTTGAACAAAGAAGCGGTATTCTTGGAAATTTAATAAAAGAGGATTGGTTTTGATAAACCACTGGATACTAGGAAAATGCTTATATTTAAAATTTATTGGTTTTATTTACTAGACGCGATTTTTATAATTCTCAAAACCAAGCAATATCTTTGGAAATCGAATAAAAGCATCACAATGGATCAACATTCTTGCGATTCCAAACCATTGTTCATGGGTTCGCTAGAAAAACCGTCCCGCTGGCAATAACAACGTTAAATCAAAAGATCAAAACTCCATTTGGATCTTTTCGTTACAAGCTCGAAGGACGCGTGAAACCATATCGTAATAAGTAATGCGCGTCGATATAACTCTCAAGTTTAAGAAACTGCACACTCCCGTTTTTCACTGATCGGTTGAAAACTCCAAAACTCACAGTTTTCATATTCATGCAGTATATCCTAAAAACTCGTTAAATCGCCTTGTACTCTTGTAGCTCTCGAGGACGACTGAACCAAATACGCGCAAAGCACTGTTTACACGCGCGGATCTCGCGTTTTCGTGGGAAATATGTACAACGTAGTCTCGGTCTTATTGATTTAGTTCGGAATATTGATCTAGGTGCTAGACGATGTTTCGTGGAATTGAATTGCGTAGATTAGATTTGCGTCGTTTCGGCCGAGAATGGCAATATGTATATCGTCGAAGTTGGTGAAAAATTGAATATAAAATTTTAAGGTGAAAGAAAAATTGATCAAACTGATGATGTCAGTTTGAAAGATAAAGATTTGTGGTAATATCTTATTTTTTATATGAAGAAATATATTCGGGCGATTCCGGTTCGATTTCGAGTTCTTGGAGTCTTATGCAAAAATCATAAATTTTACTTCAATTTGCTTTGAGATTAAGGACTATGAGAAATGATTCAGATTTGAAGTTACGTTCTTCGAGTCATCGTTCTTTCAGACAAGCAATCAAAAGTAAACTTTGCAGGTATTGAATTGGTTTCACTCTCCCTGATAGAAATGTTAACCATAAGTTAGCTATTTTTTAATTTGACTTTATGGCTAAAAAGCACATAATTGCTATTATTATTCCATAATTATGTAGCAATCAGAAGTAAATGCATACTTCATAAAACGGGTATTTTGAGTAACATTATATTACTTTTGTATGACGAATTGGCTAGAAATATTTCCATTTAATAATTAAACCGTCAGCTATAAAATATGGTTAATTCTCTACCAGGCCTAAAAGCCTCAAGTTAACTTCAAATTTTCACAAACGATTGATCACAAAATAACCCGAAAGCTCCAGCGCACTCACTGCAGCTCAACAACGCTTTTATACCCGATCTCGCATTCTCACAGACGCACAGACAGACTGCAGAAAGGACTCACCTGTCGTCGCCGGCGCGGGTCACTCGTCGTCGTCGCCGCGACGTAGGGCTTTGCCGCGGGCGTCTTTATGCCTGTGCCGCGGACGGGCTGGTCTCAAAGGTTCCTCGGCGCACCTCATGTTCGTCCGCCGCCACAACTACGCCTGACGACGCTGATAATACTGATGATCATCGACGTGCACAGGTCATTCGACGCACGGTGTACTATTGTATTAATACTTCACTGCGGTTCGCCGGCACTTATCACTGGTATATATGTATATAGAGGAGGATGAGGGCGACGAGGGCTAGGCGTTTATTTGTCCTGACGGACATGTGCGCGTGGTAGGTTCCGATTAATCTGATGCGTGGTAAAAACATCCGCAGCAAAGTAAAATTGTGGTCGCGGAATGACTGAAAATTCAGAAAATCGTGGGTTGGGATACTTTGTCGGAATAAAACAAACTCGCTGCTCACTCTGCCACCTTTGCGTTCATTTCATTGTTTAATAAATTTAAAAACAATTTTAATATATTCCCTGGCATTATGAATTTCTGAAAACTCTCGTCAATTATTTATACAAAGCAATCCGAATTATTCAAACGAACCGTGCATCCCCATATGAAAACGAAGAAAAACGATTGGAAAGACAAACCTTCCTCCCAATCTTCGTCGCCGCTATTTTTCCAGCCGGTATAAATCCCAACGCCTATACTGTTTATACGCTTCTGCTGCGAACGCGCGCGTCACGCAAACATTCGAACCTTGGACCAAACCGTTATAAAACTCAGTCGCTCGCGGCTATCTCTCTCGAATGCGCGCATCGGCAGCCGTTAATCCTAAACAAAAAGAAAAAATCGACGTACAGCGCCGACGTTATCAGCTGCATAGCACAGCGACAGTTGCGTTAGCATCGGGCGCTTCCTTCGCCACTGCATTTCCGCAGTTATACCCCAGCCTCATAGACGCTCCGAGACGCGGTGATATTGCGCAGCTCAGATTGGCCCCGTTTAGACGAGGGAGAGAAAAAATGTTCTCCATCTCTCACTGCGTAGATGTGTTCATACACACATACACATCACCCACACATGTAGAAGTTATGTACACATAGCAGTGGCTTCTTCTCGAGTTCTAATTGCTCATCAGAATTACCAAGTCCGTAGGCGAGCGTCTACGCGAGACTGGAAAAACGACTGCGGCGACGTTGTTTTTCCATGTCGACGGTTCCCGGTCTACGCGAGACTGGAAAAACGACTGCGGCGACGTTGTTTTTCCATGTCGACGGTTCCCGCCAGGTTAACCAATCGTGAGCCAGAGAGAGAGAGAGACAGAGAGAGAGAGAGAGAGAGAGAGGAAGGAGGTGAAAAAGCGTTTCGAATGAAGAGAGCGATAGGTAATCGCCGGCCAAGGGCAATTTGTCTCCGTAACGAGGTTGTTCTCTCTTTCTCCCTCTTTCTCTCTCGCTCTTTAATTTTGCATACCAATGGAAATTAACTATGTTCAGAGCTTCTTCAAAGATGGTGAATACATAAACGACATGTATAGCCGGCATGTACGTGACTAACCCCGAATCCGGAGGGCAAATGCATAAATCAAGCGTCGCGGCAATGCAAGCGCGAGCGTGTAATTTCGGACTAGACTTTCTCTCACTGT
>JAPYZO010002292.1:482-26510 GCA_030522905.1 Torymus flavipes
TTCATAAAAAAAATATTAAATTAATTAATTATTAATAACAAAATAATTTCTTATTCAATAAGATAAAACGAAAAAATTTTATTAATATAATCTTAAAAAAATATTATATTAATATAAAAATGTATTTTTTAAAAGTCATAAATTTGATATAATTTAATTAAATTTTTTTTTTTTGTGAAAAAATTATTATAATATAAGTATAATAAAATGAATCGATAAATTATTTTGAGGAAGCTAAGTGCCAAAGAATTGGCAGCGGTTTTTTTCCAACAGATGCATCAGACGGGCCTTTTTTCGGGTCTAAAACTCGAGTAGAAAATGTCGTATTTCGAGCATGATTTGGAAAAGAATGAACAAAACGTTTTTCACAGGTTAGCAGGGATTTTTTTACAGTTTCGCGGGGACAATAAAATTTTTCTTCCTATACAATAACTCTTTGTGAATTTGTTCCCTTAGTTTCAAATTTATACATTTCATGGCTTTTTGATCTGTTTAGGTGAACATAGATAACTTTTAAAGTTTTAAAGGCGCACACATATTTGAAATAAGTTATTCAAATAAAAACTAAAAATTCAATGGTTTGTAACTGGGTTGTGCACGATTCTAAATTTTCATGAATATATAAAAAGGCCGTCTCAAGCACTCATTAAAAATAAAAAAAAATACGACATGGAACACGGGAACGTGCTGAACACCTCACCTTCGCTTTCTTTATTTTTATCAATAAAAAATTCGTGACAAAAAATGAATAAAAATTTAATGAATGAAAAAATATAATGCTTTAACTACTTACGAGAGAGACAACATTATTCCCATACTGTAATTCTTATCGTAAAATTTGAAAGTTTGAGATTAAACAGTTCTTAATCTACAATCATATCTCTTCTTCAATTGTTTATTCTCAACCCCTATTATCTAAAAAATAAACAAAAACTATTGAAAATTATTAATCACTGTTCTTTTATTCGCAAACATCGTATATATGGGTGCTGCATCAATTACTCAAAATTAAAAAACCATTACTTAATTATACACTCACCTCCATCTATCTCGCCCCTCGAGCCATTACATCCAATTAAACAATTTCTCTCCCTAAAAAAATAAAAAAAACAATAACCTACAGGTCGGCGAGTTCGTTGACCACCGTAACATACTTACATCGTCAGCATATACTTCCCGCAGCGTCCCACATTTTCTAAAAAATCAACCATCTTCCCCTCGAACAGAATCCAAACAAAGAACGAACTGCGTACCTCTCCGGCCCCCGCGTCGTGCCGTGTGTGTATATGTGTATTGAAAGGAATACCCATCACTTTTTGGAAAGGCCCTATATGTTGAATACATAGTACGCTGCGCGATTCGTACATAACATATATGTATAGTATAGTGCGCTGCGCGCGCGGGCGCTCATCACGTGACGGGCTGCGACTGTGTGTGTGTGGTACGGCGTGTCCGTGCGTGGCGTAAACAGCGCGCATAAAGCCATCGGCGCGGGCCATCGCGCCAGCAGTACGCGGACGCGACTCGTCGAGTTCACACGTCCAGTGATATATCCTCCAGTGTTTTCTACTTCTTTTGTGCGAGTTTTGGTAAGTAGAAAGACGAATTAAAACGCGCACTCGCGTCCTTTGTTGTTGTCAACATCGACGGTTACGTCGTGTCGCTTTGTTGCGTGGCGAATTTCGGAGCACCGTTACGACCGTCCTTTAAATATTAGGTACTCTTTGTTTCTTCGCGTCTATACTTTTTTATACGCTCAATTCCTGCCTCAAGATGGTCTCGGCAAACATCGCATGACGCAACCGCGCGTTTCTCCGTGGTCTTCTTCGGCGAAGAGGAGAGGACAAAGGACGATCGAAGTGAATTATATATGTATACGCGTAGAAAGCCCGTGACCCCATTTTCGTGGCCGAAAACACCAATGTCACGGCAAGGAAGCGATGTATATACCTATATATCCATCTGATCTCGGGCTGCAGCTGTGCTCTCTCACGGCTAGCCTTGGGAACAACGCGCGTATATAGCAGTAAACGTACGTCCTACCTACGACGCACTTTGTGTGTGTGGTGTACGTATAGAGCGAGCTTTAGAGAGCGACGACGGGATTTTCTTTGTTTGGGTTTGGGTGATCAAGCGCGTCGGAGAATTTTCGATTACGACGTGTCTATGTACGTTCAGATAGTATAATAAGTATAGTGTGAAATTTTGACGATTCGCTGATAACGGTAAATTGACGCTGTTCGGTCTAGTTGCCAGTGGGTGGAAATTGTTATGAAATGGGGAATGGACGTGATGTCAGCTCGTAATTGCGACGAATCTCTGCGCAGATGGAAAAATCGGAGTTAATTACGTAAACAAGCGGTTATGAAAATACGCTTTTTATCGGAGTTTTTCTTTGTTGATACGCGGAGCACGAAAGTTATATTGTTTATAAAAAAATAATCACGTATGATTATTTTTATTCTCTCGTTATTAATCTGCTTCTTGTATTTTGCATACTCATCATCGTGCAAAATTTCTTACATTTTCTAAGTAGTCTATGACGTAAAATTTGTAAGATTTGTATTTAATGCATATGTAGTTTGTTCTACTTTTGATCATAAGAGTTACACTTTTTTTCACTAGTATTAATAATGAAGAAATCAAGTAAAAAGTTTCTTGGTTGAATTTTATTACTGTAAAAATAATATTAATGATGTAAATTTAATCTAAGTTGTCATGTTCATTTTTAAAACATTTCTCATGAATTCAAATAATAAAAGTAAAAACTGTTAAAAGTTTATTGCTAAAACATTCTTTTAAAATTACTTTCAAGAAGCATGATGGTTAAATTCACATTACTCACTGGCTGCCATTTTTAATGAGAGTGAGTAATATCTGGAATTAGCAGGTGGTTATCAAGATGCTCGGTTATTTCCCCAATGATTGCCTTTGTTTTGTTGCTGAAATTTAAAGATTAGTAAAAAATAACAATATTATTTTTCAATTGCAGATTTATTCAACCAATCATGAAGACGTTTATCATTTTATTTGTGGCTGCAATTGCCGTTACTCAGGCTGTTTCATTCCTGGATCTTGTGATGGAAGAATGGAAGACCTTCAAGGTAAGCAGTGATTTACATTGACTATATGCATAAACTTATAAAATGTTGATCTTAAAATTAATGCAAACTTTGAAAAAATAGAAAAATAGTTTATAAAGTTTTTATTATTTAGAATCCATAATTATATAGTTAATTATAAACAAAAACTTTGTTTCAATAAAAATTATACTATCTGTAATGAAAGTACACAATTTTTTAAATTAAAACCCTTCATAAGAACTACTATCTATGTAGAATTAGAGAAGAACATACATCAGCATAAACTATTCTGGTCATTGTTCTTAAACATAGATTATGCAGTATGCAAATTGTATAGGAATGAAACTGTGATTTCCACTATTTCTAGTACAACATACTGACTCATGAGAAACAATGTGATAGTAAAAGTTTTTTTTCTTTTGCAGGTGCAACACAAGAAAGGATACAACAGTGATATTGAAGAAAAGTTCAGGATGAAGATTTTCATGGAAAATAAGCACAAAATTGCCAAACACAATGCCAAGTATGAAATGGGTTTGGTTCCATACAAACTACAAGTCAACAAATATGCTGATATGGTAAAAATTATTTAAAATCATGTGACTTTATTAAAATTGATTGAATACATTCAAATTATCATATAGTTTATTATGAAAATGAATTGAAATTAATTATAAAATTTTAAGTATGATTTTCACTTTCATAGATTCTAATTATTAATTGAACTTTCAGCTCCATCATGAGTTCGTAAATACTCTTAATGGATTTAACAAAACTAAACCAGGAGCCCTTCTCCAAGGCTATGAAAAGCCTGTGGGAGCTAAATTCGTGGCCCCTGCTCATGTTGAACTGGCGAAATCTGTAGACTGGAGGAAAGAAGGTGCCGTCACTCCTGTTAAAGATCAAGGACATTGCGGTTCCTGCTGGTCTTTCTCAACGGTATGTGCTATTTAAAATAATCATTTGAAAAATTTGAATTAATTAAATTTTGTGAAATAATATTATTTCCAACCAGTTATATGATTATGATAATATGACTTTCTTTTATCTCACTTACTCTATATCATATCAATACTATCTAGTGAAATCATTGAGTATGCTGTTTGCATTATACAAAACTAATAATGTCTTTATTATTTATTTTGATAATAATAAGATTGGTATTTAATTAAATATGAAACATTAACATATTAAGTAGGAAACAAGGAAGTACATTCTGTGTATAACCTTAGAATTCTAATTTTAAAAATATTATGAATAATTGAATTCAATGACACAATGTTTTCACATTTTTAGCCTACAAAATCTTATTTTGAAATCACCTGAATATACTTAATACAGTTTGTTTTATATATTGAGTAGAAAATCTGTATACACAACTAAACTGTAACAAATAAAAGAATAATAATTTTTATTTAAACTTATTAATATGAACTATCTAAAAAAATATGTATTTAAATTTACTTTCTTCTTTTTTCTATTTAGACTGGAGCTCTTGAAGGCCAACACTTCAGGCAAACTGGAGTACTCGTCTCACTCAGTGAACAGAACCTTGTCGACTGTTCCGGCAAGTACGGCAACAACGGCTGCAACGGTGGTCTTATGGACAACGCCTTCAAATACATCAAGGACAACAAGGGTCTCGACACTGAGAAGAGCTACCCCTATGAGGCTCAGGATGACAACTGCCGTTACAACCCCAAAAACAGCGGTGCGGAAGATGTTGGTTTCGTCGACATTCCCGAAGGTGATGAAGAAAAGCTCATGGCTGCCGTTGCCACGATCGGACCAGTCTCCGTTGCCATTGATGCCTCCCACCAGACCTTCCAGTTCTACTCTGAAGGTAAGATATTTTATTTTTTTGTTTGTCATCTAAGTAAACTTGTTTGTGTAATAACATTTTCTAATTATTTTCTTTTGTTTTTTTGTTTTTTTTTTTTACTTTTTGACTTGCTTTGAAAATAAGCAAAATTAATTTTCGTTCAAATGTCAAAACTAAAAATAATGATTTTTCCAGGTGTCTACTACGAGCCCGAATGTTCCTCCACTGAACTCGACCATGGTGTCCTCGTTGTTGGCTACGGCACGACCGACGACGGCGAAGACTACTGGCTCGTGAAGAACAGCTGGAGCGAGACCTGGGGTGACAAGGGTTACATCAAGATGGCTCGTAACAAGGATAACCACTGCGGTATCGCCTCCTCTGCCAGCTACCCTCTCGTCTAAGATTCATTCACGAGAATAGAAAAAATTTCTAAAAAAATCCAATCTGAATCGTCGACGTTCTCGACGAGTCGGTGTTGTATATACATAAACATAAGTGATTCCAAATAGTTGTTCGAACAACACGGGACTCGCATGACAAGCGTATATGATTATTATTATTATCGTGTAGGATACAAATTTTCTTTTAAAAGATAAGTATCGTAAGCATTTAAATGTGATGATTTCTTTTTTTATACATACGCGGATATGTGCGACATTTTAGAGAAGAATAAGTGTAATATGCCTAATTGCGTTATCAATGTTTTTTTGAGTTTCTTCTTTTTCTTTTATCTGAATAATAAAAGAAAACGCTCAAAGTGTTCATTTACATATTCAAATATTTGTACGATGTGAAATAAAAAAAGTTAAATTTTTAAATGATTTTTTTCATTGTGCATCTATCCTCATCCTTTTTAATGGTATTTCTATTTGAATTAATTTTTAGATTGAAAATTTAACATATTTATAGTGTATTACGCATTTAGGGAGGAAAAAATTTCGACAGTCCACAGCTCATGCAAACACTAGATGTGTGGGCTGGCCAATTTCATCCCATGTTGTGTATACTATTTTGTACCATACTCGGGCCGAAAATACCACATTCGCGTTTGTGAGCCGAGAGCGAAAGTGGTACTTTTGGTCAGGGTATGGTGAGAAATAATTTTTACTTTATAATAATTTATTAGATTCTAAAAACTAGAACTTTTCATGTTTGTTGATACTTTCGATTGTGAATGTGCTGATTCAATTTTTTAAGTTAATAAATTAAATTTATGACTTCTGAACTTTTTAGTAGTATGTTATTATCAGTAACTTATTTAACAATTTCAGCAATATATTTATATTATCAAAATCGTGTTCCGATTCCACAAAGTTTTTTCAATTTAAGTTTCCATGAAAAATTTGATGTATTTTCACTTGTTAATTTATGTCATGAATATCAATTCATAAGAATGGTTAGTTAGTAAATTACTGCATAAAATGTAATTTTTCAAAGTAATTTTTTAATCGAGTAATGAACGTGATTCCAATGAGACTTTCTTGAGTGCAAATGAAATAAAGAGGTATTGATTTACCTCAGTGAATTCTCGTTAACTTATTATCAAACGAGCTCTCATCCGGTAACTTTATACACTTATTTAAAGTTCGCGAATATGCGCGAGATATCGTATCTGAAATTCACTGTAAGGTCCAACTGTGAATCTTTTGTCCGCACCGGAATACGAGTATACTTTTTGAATGAACGTTGAGACTGAAATTATTCGAAACTTAAAAATTCATACAATGATAGTATTGATAGTAAAAAAGATGTTTTTACATTATATGTATACGAATTTAAATTTATAAAATAAATACATTTCTGTAGTCAACTGATATAATATGTATAATCTTTAATTGTGAACTAATTATTATAATCATGAAAATTATTATTAGCATGAATAAAACAGAAAAATTGTAAAACTTTTTTCCATAACGCTTTTTATGTAAGACATATAATAATATCAATATATCATTAGAAATAACTAAAACTGAAAATATTTTCTATTTTTTGTTATGGTATTGAAACTGCAGTTAAATTATCATATAAGAACAAGTACTATTTTTTTTAGAATAAATAATTCGAATTTAAGTAAGTATACCTATATATTACACGTACATTTGAGAAAAAGACGTAAAACTCGAAAAGCACGGGAATTCACTTTTTGAATTAGTTGACAATATAATATGTGCCATTCAACAAATTTTTTTTAAGTTAGGACCGCACATCGAAATTATTTTTCTTTTCGGAAATATAAAGAAAAAATGTAATTTTTGTAAAGATTCCTACATATAATAAGATTTGTTTTCTTCAGTTCGTCCTCCCGCCGTTTCCTTCTGAATCGATCATTTTGTTTTTACAATTTTTCTGTAACCGTCTACAAAGCCTTCCACGGTCTTCAAACGTAAAAAGACATCTTTATATGTTTGCGAAATGCGGCGTTTTAAATAAAAAAGCTCGGAACTCTGAATCGTAATCCAAAAAGCCATTTTTATATAATGAATCGCGCCCCGCGTCTTCGATGCGCAAGTACACAATGCACCTATTATATATACTCTGGTTGTGTCGAGAGAAAGATAAAGAAATTTCTAGAAGAAATTCTGCAGAAGTACTGCATGGTAAAAAATTACTACAAAATTACTGCCCACAAAAAACCTGCAGAAATTTCTGCAGAAAATAATTCATATTAGTATGATATAACAAAAATTAATTATTTTATTTTTAATATTTAATATTTTTATTTATTTATTATCAAGTACAGACGTAGTTGCTTTTTACCACCCCCACTCATATAATAAATCTCCTTACAAAAGTATGAACCGTACAAAAAAATATAAAAATATAAATATAAAGTATTCGAGGTTGATCTTCTTATCTTCTTGTATTACATTAAATAGTAACTATAGTAATAATACCATCTCTAATAATGAATATAAAAAAAAATTAATTAATACCTATTATGTTAAATATTAATTAAAAAGTCGAAGCAGGTAACTATAAAACTCACAGTATGGATCTTATGCGGAATGAATTTAATATAACATAGCATAATTTGAAGAAATTGTCAGTAAAAACTCTCTGCAGATTTTTATACTATACGACTTTTTTTACCAACAGGATTTTTTAGAAATATTTACTCTACAAATCCCAAAAGTAGAATAAAATATTATCAGGACTTGAAGAACTAAAAATTCATTTAGAACAACAACTTCTATGCACGCGTATATTATATATATTTTAAAATTTAATTTCACTAGGACAAATCAAAATATTTAAAATGTTTTACCACCTTTATTGATCATATTTACTGCCGCTCCGACAATCTTGTTCAATTCACAAAACTCCAAACGCACTTCGAGTCCTTTATTTAGACCAGTCCTCTCGTTTATCACGATTGTGTTTACGGCGGGCGACGAGATAAAGCGCGCGGGTAACCCTATACACGTTTTTGCGGGGAATCCCCTCTACAAATGTCCGCGCCACCCCTACATTCGGGATATAAAAAGCCCGGCTGCGGCTTTCGGGGCCCTCAGTATCGCTAATTGCGCAACGCGTGTGTGTAGGTACTTTAACACTTTTATATTGAAACACTGGTCGTAGATGGGTAAACTTCTGACGGCGTTACTCTGCTCCTGTTGCTGCTGCAGTTGCGCCTGTTGCAACTGTTGCGACTGTGCTAACAATTAAAGGAGAATCTATTAGTATAGGGCGATGGGGACGGTGATGATTATACGAGCTCTCGTGGTTTTCGCCTGCGTCTGCGCGGCGAGCGCGGCGACGCTCCAGATCATCAAGACCATGTCCGAGGAGTGGAACGGCTTCAAGGTGACTATATTATCATATTGAAAATTTTTGACTCGTTATTTGATATAGTATAAGTATAGGAAAGTGATCATTGTTGTTGTATCTTAGACGAAGTACAACAAAATTTATGATTCCGAATACGTGGAGAAGATGCGCTTCTCCGTTTACTTGGATAACCGGCAGAAAATCGCCAAACACAATCACAAGTACGAGCTGGGACTTGTGACGTTCACGATGGCGATGAATCGATTTGGAGATATGGTAATGTATAGTATTGCATTTTTAGTTCTTTTTCGGGAATCTTTTTTAATGTTATATTTTTTCGCGAGAAAAGTTTTCTAATAAAAATGTTGTCAGTCATTTTTAGACACAGTATATTAAAATCATATATAATAGAAAAATAAAAGTTTCTTAAAGCACAAAATTTCTATGTATTATGCAACAGTTTTTATAATTTTTGGAGAAACAGTAATATTTTGAAGATTTAGATTTTTGGAATCATCGTAATTCCATTCACGCAACTCAAATTCGAATCAACATTCTCATAAAATACATAAATTTTCCTTTTCTAAATATTTCTAATGCTCAACTAAAAAAAAAGCATGCATCCAAAAATATTAATCTATTAAACTCATAATAACCATTACCGCATTGAACAAATCTCATATCCTTTGCCCGCATTTATATAATTTACAGACGGTCTCCGAATTCACAAGGCGTATGAACGGCTTCAACAGAACGGGCACCGCACAGCCGCACGTCAGCGAGAGCAGCGAGGCCGCGCTGTTCCTGGCGCCGGCGAACGTCGAGCTGCCGACCGAGATCGACTGGCGGAAGCTGGGAGCTGTCACCCCGATAAAGGATCAGGGCGAGTGCGGTTCCTGCTGGGCTTTCTCCGCTGTGAGTATATTATATTCATTTCACATTGCTCGATTGTTTTAATATAGTGAAAAGGGTGAAAAGCGCATTTTTCTTGTTTGGTCCTATTGGCAGTATAAGTGAAACATGAATTATTGCTCCGAAAAGGGTATGATGGGTATTTTCGAAGTCACAATTGGGGATTAGTTGTATTATTGATCGATGATTTTACATATCCTTTAGGGGTAATGGTAATATTACATATGTATTGTGAAAATATGAATTATCGTGGGGTTTTGCGTTTAAATATAATAGATTTTTATATTATGCAATTTCGAGTAAAAATAAGCTTGTTTGCACACTAAGAACTTAAAGTCTTGTAAAAATTAATCATAAATAATCTTATGAATAAAAGTACCTATGCAGACACTAAATACAAAAAAATTAACATACTTTATCACAAAAATTTTCTCAAGGTTGCTATGTAACATAATGCTAGTAAAATTTTATTCGATAAATTATTGTACTTTCTTTCAAAGTTTCTCGAAATAACTCTGTACGAAATTAGACACTTTATTCCTCTAAAATATCATCCTTAAAAAAAATCGTCCAAACGCATCACTTTCCTTTCCTTATTCGCAACCACACCAGCTCAATACTCTTAACATCGATCAACCGAATAACGATATTTCTTGAACAATTTTCAGACTGGAGCTCTGGAGGGCCAGCATTTCCGTCGCAACGGCACTCTGATCTCGCTGAGCGAGCAGAACCTCGTCGATTGTTCGGGCCGCTACGGTAACCAGGGCTGCGAGGGTGGCCTGATGGACCAGGCGTTCCAGTACGTGCGCGCGAACCGCGGCATCGACGACGAGAGGAGCTATCCGTACGAGGCGCATGACGAGAGCTGCCACTACGATCCCCGGCACAGCGCTGCTACAGACGCGGGCTACGCCGATCTGCCGGCCGGCAACGAGGCCAAGCTACAGGCCGCCGTGGCGACCGTTGGCCCGATATCCGTGGCCATCGACGCCGATCATGATAGCTTCATGTTTTATCAGAGCGGTAAGTGATGAGTTTGGTGTGAACAAAGGTAGCGGTATGCGTATGGATTTTCGTAGACTATATAATCGTGCGAAATAGCACAAAGGTTTTGGGAAAAATATTATGTTATTTTAATTGTGTGTAGTGGTTGGTTATATACAGTAATTTTTGATAGGATAAAATGTAAGTGAAAATATAATTGTTGCTTATAAAATGGTTATTGCTACCGCATTAAAGCAAAAAAAATATTATTCTATTGTTCTTTTGTTTAGCTTGACGGAATCTGGTAGAGAAATATAATGCAGATATCATTTTCATGTCATTTATTTATCGCAGATATAACAATTTCTTTCTATAAGTAATGACATTTTTTACCAAAAATCATATCTCGTCACGTGGTAGGAAAAAAGGCCAACTTGTATAAGTTTAGTGCGTAGTAAACTTTAGCTTTTCTTCTTAGGCTGGTTTTTTTTCGTACCGTGCGACGATAAAGAACTACGTAAATTTAAGAGAAAACCCAAAATTTCCAGTAATGATTTTTTTTTATTATAAATCAATTACAAACGCTGTATGTAATTTAATAATAAAAAAAGAACTTTTTTATCCCGCATAATATTAATAGGCGTCTTCTACGAACCGGACTGCTCATCGACCTTTCTGGACCACGGCGTCCTGGCCGTTGGCTACGGTGCCGACCAGCAGACCGGCCGGCCCTACTGGCTCGTGAAGAACAGCTGGGGCAAAGACTGGGGCGAGCAAGGCTACGTGCGCATGTCGCGCAATCGGCACAACAATTGCGGCATCGCCACCATGGCCAGCTATCCGCTCGTCAAATGAGTAGATATGCTTTATATCCGTAAAATATTACATTCGCGTCTTTTTCTTTTTTCTTTTTCAGTTAATAAATTGTAATGACTTTCAAATATTTCAATAAATAAATAATAAAATTTATGCGATTTATATTCTTTCATTTTTATGCTTATATATATATGTATTATGTGTAGGTATATTGTTAGAAAGATTTCTTATGTAGTATTATAGTACTTCGTGACGTAAGGTGCTTAGAATGTTCTTAAAAATGTCACGTTTATTATAACAGTTTTGGTTGATTGACAATTGGATACTGTTATTTTAACATAGAATATAATATCAAAGAATGACTAACTTAAAAAAATTTAACGTTTGTATATAACTTGTAAATGTTTTTATTTTACTTTATTTTTATATTTTTTTATTTTTATTCATTGTTTTTGTAACTATTAATTATCATTTAACGCATTGCTAATAGTAATAGTTTTTAAAAAATTTGATAGGAAATTTTAATTTGTAATGTCTTTGACACCTATGGTTGTCTGCTTTTATTCCCAGAGATTCTTAAATTAATTTTTACACGTTAGTTTTGATTAATTTTTTATAAAACTATTTCTTTAACAAATTATGTACATTCACGTATACTTGAACAATCTGAACTTTTCTTAATTAACCAGTAAAGGATAATCGTATCACTTTTTTTCACATCTTTTTTGGGGTATCCGCTTTCGGCTATGTTCCCAACCTGCATCACTTTATTAATTCTGTTTTCCAAATTTCAACTCATGTTTGAAATCTCCCGCGTTCCACGTGCACATGCGCGCGCCATTAGGGCTGCCGCACGACGGCGGCGTCCAAATTAGCCTTGGCTTGGTGGTGTATAGATGGTATTACTGGCGCCAAAAGCCATGTTCGATTTCCATAAGGTGGCGAAAGCTGTAAACTTGGGTACAGTGGTAAAATACATTATAAGCATAGAAGATATTGATCGTTGAAATTTCGTATTGTCACAAGATAAATAAGAATTGTATAAATCATTCGTTGGTAAAAAAAGGTTTTGGCTTTATGCCATACAATAAAATTATGTATATTTTTGTATTTTTAAATTTCACGATACGCAATGCATTCTAACACCCTATATCACGTTTCCAACTTTCGCCACCTTACGGAAATGTAAGGTTAGTTTTGGCGCTAGTGTACCCCTATACTAAATGTTATACAGCATTACACTGTAGCTTGCTGTATAGTATAATGCATTGTAGTATATTGTAGCTGGTTGTACGTAGCAGTAGTAACCGCAGCAGCAGTAGCTGCGCAGCTGTCTCGTCTGTGTGTACAGAGTCTACATGATATACAGTGTGACATCCGTGTTCGCGCGCATATGAACGCCATTAGTGCAAAAAAGATCGATTTGACGTTTCGCGTTGTCGTCGTCGTCGCGCTTTTCCCACCACCCACGCGACGCCGAGAGAGAGAGAAAGAGAAAGTGTGAATTCGCACGTTCATCGAGAAGCCGTTAATTGTCGATTTTCTATTATTCTGCCGCCGACGCCGCCGCCGACGTCGTCGTCGTCCTGGTGTTTTCTGTGAGAGGCGCGCGAACGACGCGTCCTACTCCGGGAAAATGACGACGGCGTTCTACCTGGAGCACTATCTAGACAGTAAGTTGGATGTTTTGAAGAGTGCGCGTGAGAGGAAGCGTAAACAATGTGTGGTGCGGCTGATGAGTCAGGGTGGGAAAGTAATTGGCATAGGTGTTTGGCAAAGAGTCTGCATTGGTGGGCAACAGTTGTCCTAACCCCTTGGCACTGTTTACGTTTTTCCGCTTGAAAAGTGCACTCGAGTTTTGAATGGAGATTTGCTTGTGATTGAGAAATATTTGTTGATAAGAATCGCAAATTGTAAATAGTTTTTAATCTCTTGTGTATGCATGATTTTGTATGAAAGTTTACAAGTTATTGAGATGGGTTTGTTTGTAAACACAGGGTAGATGAAGGTTGCATTTTATGTTATTAGTACCTATTGAATTTAATTCATTTTTTCTAGGTTTGGAACATCTTCCTACTGAATTGCGGAGGAACTTCAACTTGATGAGAGATCTAGATGCAAGAGCACAAGTATTGATGAAAGACATTGATAAATTGGCAGACGATTATTTGAGGAATGCCAAAAAGGAATCTCAAGAAAAGAAGAACGAACAATTGACACGAATACAGAATTTGTTCAATAAAGCGAAGGAATATGGGGACGATAAAGTACAATTGGCAATACAAACTTATGAGCTTGTTGACAAACACATACGAAGGTTAGATTCTGATTTGATGAGATTTGAACAAGAAATTCAAGACAAAGCACTGAGCAGTAATAGGGCTCAGGAAGAAAGTGGAACCAGTAAAAAGGGCAGGAAAAAACTCAAAGAAAAAGAGAAGAGAAAGAAAGGTAAATAATATCATATATTGAACAAAATATTAAGTCTCTTGCAAATGTAAACTTTTTCAATTTTAATCGAATTAATTCAAAATCTTACTTTAGGAACTGCAAGCAGTGAAGATGAAGCAAAAGGAGCTAGAAAGAAACAAAAGAAGGGTGGTGTTATTGCATCTGTTGCAGCTGCTGGTGCAGCAGGGAGTGGAACTCAGGGAGATTCAAATACACTCAGTCATCCAGCTGATGTTTTAGATATGCCTGTAGATCCAAATGAACCCACGTATTGTGTGTGTAATCAAGTCTCATATGGAGAAATGATTGGTTGTGATAATCCTGATGTAAGTTTTTATCAATTTTCCATGCCATATAACCATGACATATAAATAATATTGATTATAACTTACATTATCTTGATCTCTATTTTTAGTGTGGCATTGAATGGTTCCATTTTGCATGTGTTGGACTTACAACAAAACCCAAAGGAAAGTGGTTCTGTCCAAAATGTACTCAAGATCGGAAAAAGAAGTAAAAGTAACCACATCAAGTCTTTGTAACAAAGATTTGAACCGTCCTAAACAGACTATAATGTTTTCCGTGATAATTTATGTTCAACATACGTTGAATAGCACAGAAAGTATTGCTGCAAAACATTAGATAAATTATGAAGCAACAATTAGACTTATTAAAGTGAGATATCTTGGAATTGGCTATTATTTCCTTGCTAATGATCTCTACTTGATAAAATGAGTTTATCTTTCTTGTTTTTATTACTGGAAACATTTTTGTTATATTTTGAGTACACAAAACAAGCCAATTGCAAGGTATCGGTATTGACTCTTCTAAGCCTGATTGGCTAGAGACAATTACATGTTGTAATTGTCGTTATTTTACATTTTTAAATGTTTTTATATTTTATGGTCTTGTAAGTTAATTTATACGTTTGTACAGTGAAATTGTAATAATGTCTTGATACAAAAAAGTCATAAATTTTAATACATTAGAAAAGTTTTTCTTGTTATTCATAAAATCAAACATTATTCAATTCACTCACACAAAATGTCAAGACTTATACTGTTGAAATAGATGATAAAATCAACACACTGTAGTTATTAATATATATTATATATATTATAATTAATAAATATATTTGATTTTGCAATGAGACGTTTATTTCATACAGATGCAATCCCTATATTTCATTTTCAAAAGTTTTTAAATTATCGCAATCGTTAATTACTATTCGTAATGAAATAACGCGAACACTGCGTGAATGAAAAAATAACAAAATTGAGAAAGAATAAGGCTAGTTATTCAAAGTCCACTCATTAATCTTTTTGTGGAATTGTCAATTCGTTAGCAACTTCGAATTTGAAACACTGAAAAGAATAATCGCACTACTTTGTTAGAAGAATTAATGTTCTTGAATGATACCGGATATTATATAAATAAATGTTTGAAAAGTAAAATATATAAAAGATGATTATAAACAAGAAGTCGAACGTGTCCGCGCGCTTATCCTCACGACCATTTGAACACCGCGCCGCGCTAATGTATCGACCAATCTCAATTTCCTCAATACAATCACCGTGGCGGGTGGCTCGCGCACTGCCCAACTGCACACTATTGCTCCACAGCACATCACATACTTACACAGCAAGTAGCTATAACTATTTACTTACATATAGCAAAAGTACTAAAAACCCGCGGCGCATACCTACACTACCTACTTACACTGCGGTTTTGCGCTCACCTCTCGCCCCTCTCCTCACACTCTCTCAGTCCCTCCGCGGGCGATCCGGCAACACTGCGCATGCTGTAGAGAGCGCCGCTATGCGCTGACTACTCCCATAGTGAGAGAGACATGAGTCAGGCTCGAGTCGGCCAGCAGACAGCATGCCGTAAAGCTGCTGCGCGTGCGTTTTGAATGATACGGAGAGATTGAGCTTCTCGGCTGGATTTTCGGTGAATTGCAAGTATCGTTTATATTGTGAATATTGCGCGATAAGGTTATACCGAAGTGTATAAGTACTGTGATTTTGTAGTTTGAGTGGAACCGCGTTGCTATCGCTCGCATACTCTATGCACATAATTTCTGCGGGGAGAGAGAGAGAGACGTGTGCGTGTGCATGTGTGTGTGCGTAATAGCTTGCTATTATACATATATAGCTACACCGGCGCTGTAAAAAAGTGTACAGCTATACCACTTGTACCCGCTGCGAGTAGTAAAAGTTGCCAGCTTGACTTGACACACATAAGTATAGACTCGATCGTGTGCTCTACGCCTACCTAGTACGCGAATTTTCCAGTGACTATGTAAGATAATCAACCGCGCGCATATACATATCTCCTACGGTTGGTGAAATGTATACATATACTGCACACTCGGGGTATACTCAGTTCGTGCACCTTTGCGGTGATGGGCGCGGACGCGGTCTACCATCGCCGATGTAAAGTGCCTCGATCGCGTGCGGGCGGGCATTGTTTGCTGCTTACACCTACTTCCCACAGCTTTCTTCTCCAACTCGAGCTAGCGATCGAACGGGACTTTTTTTTACTTGGGAGGGGCTGCTGCCGTTCTCTCTCTCTCTCTCTCTCTCTCTCTCTCTCTCTCGCTCGGCTTCGCCCCGAGTCAATGCTCATCTGGGTTACGCGCGAGATTTGACAGTTCGGTTAACACGCGTGCGCCGCGTTCTAGAGGGAGAGAAGAGACTAGGGAGACGTGAAAGACGCAGAGTCGCTCTCAGAGAGTAAATTTCTCTGTCTCCGGAAACTGTGTCGGTGTGCGTGCGGTTGAGCTTACTTGTGATGTAGAGCGTTGCGCGTGTGCTTGAAAAATACTTATATACCTACCTGCGGCTGTGTAGGTATATATTGACTAGGTGCGGAGCGGATTGAGGTTAAGCAAGTGATAAACGCCGCCGCGCGAGATGCATGCTTGTTTGCCGAAAACTATAAGGCGCCATGTATACTTAATGTTTGTTACGTGCGTGTGCGCGCGCGCGGCGCGGCGATATCTCCCGTTCAATCCACACCCCTAGCTCCAAATTCCATGCTTGTTTATTCACCCAACAACGTCCCGCATGATTTCGAAAATAAGGTTATTATACGATTTCTCTTTTATTCGCCGCAGAGATAGGTGTAGAAATAAGTTTTGAGTGCTAATTGCCGAAGGTGCTTGATTGTTTTGAGAGTTGTTTCAATGTTGTTGACAATGTAAGTAGGTTGATTGACCGTTAATATGGATATATTTTGCTGTTGCAGTAAAGAAGAATTGTAACAGAGAAGACTAAATATTCTTGCCGATTCTTATAAAACAAAAAAAAAAAAATAAAAATGGATTTCCGATTTAATGTCAATCACCTCCTACCAAAGAGGATTAACAAAATTACACACACCCTGATACCGGAAGGCTTCAGAGGGGACCGAAGGGAATATAAGTGAGTAGTATGCGTTTGTTACCACTGTAAGCTCCCTTTATTAAGAATTATACACATGACGATAATTTAGCCCCTCTATTATCATGCATAGATTAAGCTAATTAATAAAACACTTGATATGTTTGCACAAAACTGCGTGATTATTAGTTTTAAAAACAAGGTTTGAAAAATACCTCAGTTTAAAATTCGAACTTTTCTTATTTTGCTAGCGTGCCTTTTTTATGAGCCTAAGCTACCGTGACACTTAACTGCTGTGCGATTTTCGCGTTATTTTGATACTATCGTCGATTCACTGATTGCAATATCGTTATACCCAATCCAACGAAACAAAGCTTGAAAAAATTCAAAACATTACTTATCCATCTGACTGCAAGCGTAAAATAGCATAAACAACTGATTTTACAACGTCGGATTAACCGACTGTTATACTTATCTCATAACCATATTAACCACAATCGTATGGAATATAATACCATCGTTACCAACATGGGGTCAATAAACTCTCTACCCGCTAAATTCTAGTGAATGCCAGAGGCTGCTCACGCGGATACTGGACGACATGGGCGAGGCATCGGCCAAGGCTCAGGGCCTCAACAGGACCATCACGAGCGCGCTGAAGCTACGCGACACGGACCACGTCATCTATCTTATGGTCGACAGCGAGGGAAACAAGTAATTAATCGTTCGACAGTGATGATAATCAAGCGGCGTTTGTAGAGGGAGGCTTGGCGGTGCCCGGTTTATAAATCGATGCGATATTCAGGTCGATTGGAGTGAAAAATTGGCCGCCACGGTAGTCGAGCTAGTCTTTTTTTTTTTTTTTTCTTGTTTACTTTGCGAGCCTATATTGTAGAAACTTATGCGCGTAATAGTGGATATAAAATAGTACTTTTTCTTTTGCCAAGTAAATAAAACGATATATCTGTTTGCAGTGGACTTGGTAGCGTGGTCGGTCTGCTCAAGACCGGCTCCAAGACCTTATTTATGTTCGACGAAAACGGCCTTCATTACCAGATAAAACCCAGGTGTATTTTGGACTTTTATATTCACGAATCGAAGCAGCGGATGGGGCTCGGTAACAAACTTTACGAGCACATGCTTGCGGTAAATATATATTTTTTCATGTTCTTCTTGGTTTCGCAGCAAGATTTTTCATGTTCGTTCATTACTCTGAATTTATTTTAGGAGGAGAACCTGAAACCTATCAAGTTGGCAATAGATCGCCCATCGGATAAATTTTTGGCTTTTCTGAAAAAGTACTACAGCCTTGAGTCGATAATTCCACAGAATAACAAATTTGTGGTCTTTAAAGGTTTCTTTGACGATGGTGAGTTGTGAACAGTATTTTAATGTCGGAATGTATTTAATATTGGGATACATGTATTTGTACGGAAAATCATGCTTTATTACAGAAATTGAAGAAAAGCAAGGAAATAACAGATACTCTAGTACACCTTCACCAATTAGACCTTCTACTGAATATAAAAATCAGGCAAACAGTAATAACGATGCTCACTCGCCGAAAAATAACAGGTGATATACATTCAACATACTCACTAAATGTCATGAAATTGTCTTTTTTGTAAAATTGATCTTTTTTAATTTACGGAATCATTTTTATCAAATCAATGAGATATTTTAAAAATTGGCATTCAATTACATTCAAAGTGTAATTTGGGCTAATAATTTTCTAAACATTACCAAAATGCCTTTCCTGCTTATAGATATTAACATATTACACAAAATAAAATTGGTATAATATTTATTCGTAGTTGCTAATCTAATATTCTAATTCTAATTATTATTGCTAACTTAATCCAGTATTAATGGGACGCCATCGCGCAGTGCTTTCGGCAGATACGCCGCATCTCGTCCACCTTGTTCCATGGCTAGTGTAAGTAATAATAAGCATGTAATATTTCAATTTTTAACTATCCCAGAAAAATAATATGTTTAATAAATTTACAAAAATCATTGCATATTTACCAGTTAATTTCTTTGTAAATTTTAATTCTGCATTAAGCTCACTTTTACGTTGAAAATTTAAAAATATTTACTGACAAACCTAACATTAGTATTTACTAATGATACATTTAAAAATAATAAAGATATATATATATATATATATATATATATATATATATTATTTTGTATTATACAAATAAATACTATTCTATATTCTATTCGATATATATATATATTCTTTTTTTTCTTCTTTTTTTTTCAAATTGTTTGAAACAATGTTTCAAAATTGACCTACTTTAACGTTGGTTTAAAAGAAAACTTTTCTTAAATCTTTGAGTGTACTGTAAGCCTTGGCCATTGCTTACTCTGGACTTGTTCGTAATTGCAACTCTAGAATTGACCATAAAACGTATAGGACCTTGATAATGGCTACTGGAAAGGCATGCACTGACGTCAGCACAATATAAATTTATAACGATTCCAACTTTTTCGCGATTCTACAATGTTCACACTGCATTTTTTCCCGGGGCAATGCCCGAAAACTTTGATTTCTTTTTCGGAGGATAACGCGCGCGAGATTTTATTGCGTAACTATAGATTAAATTGTACCTATAAATAAATCTTCTCACTATCGGATGTGACGATAAAGTGCAGTAAATTTCACTCCTATTAATCAAGAGTCTCGTTAGAGCTAATACTCATCGGGCATTCCTTTTAAAGAGTCCAGTTGCTTTTACGAAACGAATGTATATTTTCAATTATTTGAAAACTAACTGTTGATAAAATTTTTTATTGTAGATAATTCACAACACATCTGGTGAACAGCTTCCGGAGCGCACGAGGTATGTGAAATGAATGTAACGAGTTGTACTGCAATGTATATGTCGTAAATTTGGAACCAAAGTTTTTTCCTTCAAGGCATGCCAACCTTTTAATAAAAATTCTTTTTTTTATTTCTCGATGTTTTCTCATAGTTTTTAAAGTATATCATAAAAATTTCAAAAAAGGCGCATAGCTTAGAGACTGTCTACATAGTGAGCAATGAGCTTTGAGCAATGGGTTTTGGGCAATGCGTAAAAAAAATCATTGTCGGTCATCTTGCAAATTCACAACCCATAGTTGAAGTCAGTACTCAGTTGTATACAAGGTCTGTTTGTCTTCCACCATGGGTTGTGAACTCACAAGATGACCGACAACGATTTTTTTACGCATTGCTCAAAGCCCATTGCTCAAAGCCTACTATGTAGACAGGCTCTTATATAAATGAATACATTTTTCATAATCAACAATTTATTTAAAATTAGGCAGTTGAAAATTTTCTTTTATAAATTTATGTTTTATTGTAAAAATGCACAACATTCTGTTATTTCAAGAATTCAAACACCAATTTTTCTTTGTTTTTATATTTTTATTTTTATTTTTTAGGTATGATGATAAAATGTGAACCACGATTTATTGTTACGATTTTTTTTTATCTTACCAAGGCAGCTCACTTTTGCCAGCTAATGTACTGTACATTTTGTTCTGTTCCGTAAAACAACCCATTTTTCCGTACCAAACGAATTTAAATGGCGTTTAATCCACGACATCGGTAACGGAATAACAATGTCAAAGTATCAAGCAGCGCAGCTCATTTTATCCATACATTCAATGCGAACGATATACGTGCTCGTATATTTCTTCAACAACGCGTACTTGAGAAGTCGATATAATTAATAACTTTGCACGCTACGTAAGAATTTTTATAGATCCAGAAAACCCGATCAAGATGATTTATATAAGTTTTTAGTGATTACAAGAACTGTGATTTTTGTAACGATCGCATTTTTTAACGAAAAGCAAAGTCTTATAAAAGTACTCATTGATATTTTTATTTATGAATTATTACGAATGGGGGTAACGATTTCATTAACGATCTTATTTTTATAATACTCAAAACTAGTGAACATATAACGAAACTCGAATTAGGATACAAAGAATCGATCCAGAGCTTTACGAAAGAAACTAACAAAACATTATATTTACTGTAGAATGCAAAATTTAATGAATTAAAATCTTAATTAAAGTATTAATTTATTTTGCTATATAATTTTGATTTGATAAAATTATAAAATTAATTAAGCGTACAGTAATTTGTAGTATTTATTGTCAACGGATATTGTTATATACCTTAATTATTATTGTTATATACCTTAAAACATACCGAGATACTTAAGGGTGACGCTGTAGTACGCATCACGGTGCTTATTTTATACTGTGAAAAGAAAGTGCTAAATGATCTGTACTTTTATTTTAATATACTGTAAATTATGAATTGTACAAACAGCGTGAAACCTAAAAAGACTTACTAAAAAGTAATCAATTTTTTTACTATTGATCATTTAGAGTTGTACTTAGGCCTATCATATCAATGAAGTCATTTAGTGCAATTATTGTATGTCAGTAGTATATATATATATATATACATTACATGTTCCTCTATTTATAATCATGATCGAACAAAGTATTTATTTATTTAATTTTATTTATCATTGTACTGTACATGTAATATCATAAATTTTGTTTATTAAATTTAATAGCGCTTTATCAGTAGTTTATGTTTTCATTTTACTTAATTCTGTCTCATTTCCATACGTCTTTTTTTTTATTTTTGCTTGTGATTTTTACGTCTTTGTAGCAAGTTTTCGCATGTCTCAATGTTCTCACACCTAGAAGCATCATGTAATCATCGTATCAGCATATGTCAAGACTGTCAAGTCGTCTAAAACATAGTGATTACAGTTGCAAAACCATTTATATTCAATCACGTATCTTGTATACTTGTACTGAAGAACAGAAGAAACAATTGAAAAGTGCTTAAGTAAAATGGAGATGAGAGTTTTGGATTTTTTCTTTTTTTAATACCAAATAATACTTGGTAGGTTTTTCGAATTAGAAAACGTAAAAGAAAATGATAATAATAAAAAATTTTGCACAAAACGTGAGTGTTGCGGTTAGAAAGTTTCATTATTTAACAATTGATCGTCGATTTAGCTTTAGCACTTAAACATTAATAGCAAAAAAAAGTGGGAAATTTTCAAACCTGTCATAAACATTTCCACTTTAACGAGGACTCATTCAAGTAAGTTACTATGTGCACTCGTCTGGCGTATATCCTCCACTCTCACCTTCGGCCAAAAACCTTGACACAGCATCCTCATGTCCTCTACTAACTTGCAGATCTCGGGCGTCGTCCCGTGCCTCCTCGGCCGCGCGCTACGAGCAGCGTCCGGACTCGCTGAGCCTCTACCACGAGGAGATAATCCCGAAAACGCAGCAGAGCACGACGACGGCGAGCGAGGTGGCGGGCAGCCTCAACGAGGACAAGCACTCGACGACGACCGAGCCGCCCTCGCTGCAGGAGCTCCAGGACGCTGCGCTGGAAGAGGCACCAGAGGAGCCTGCAAACGACGGGGAGTCGATGCCAGATGGCAATAATACCGTGGACAACAAGTCTCAATTGGGAGAGGAGAACGGCACTGTGCCAGGGGACGGAGGCGAGAGCGTCAAGGCGCCTTCACCCACGTGCTCGCAGGAGGTCGCGGCCGCCGGGGCGACCAGCGGCGGTCACCTCGACCTCAAGTTCTATCACTCTCCCCTCTGGTAAAGAGAAAGAGAGGGAGAGAGAGGGAGAGAGAGAAGGAGAGGGTAGCTAAGCGCTCGTTTTGTAATAATGCTCGCTGTGCCGTCGTACGTGTTTTGTATTTTTCTCTATACCGGGGGGCAGAGCTGATATGCGAGGGGAGACTGGACTACCGCTGGGAGCAATATTTATTATTGTCGCGTCATGACTTATTTATTTACTTGCTAATTGTGGATGTTGCGTAGTGACGAGTATTATACATACGTAGAGCGGCGCTTGGGAGATGCATCTAGAAAAATTACGTGTGAAAATAATTGTAGGTGCACGGGAAAAGACGGCAGTGCACCATGGGCTGTGAGAGGTCGAGAAGTTTGTCGAAAAATTTCTAAAAATGATATACTTCTGCGCACACACGGGAAGTATGGCATTTTTCTGGTAAGCAAAGTAGCCGAGTTTGCTTTCTTACAGTCCATGGTGGTTGTATGTGTGTATCATTATATATATATATACATATATTGTCGGCTCTAATGTTCGCCAGGATATGTTTCATAGGTAATTTTTTTTTTTTCTTTAGTATATATAATAATAACGGTGGTTGCAGTATTTTTTGGATCGTTATTTATTAGCACAAAAGTCATTACGATGCATCTCCAAGATGAATCGCGTGATCCTTAGCTCCCAAAGTATTTATATACAAATGGCAGATATTCTAAATATCTATTATATTGCAGCGATATTTCCAAGTCCCATCGTTGATTTTCGTTGTTGATTCGTATTAGATATTATATTACTCGTGTATCCAACGTATATTCGAATCAGTAGATGTGTACTTCTGTTCATCACAGCCCTTCTTGCGTTATCGTTTTTCTTAAATTTCATTAATTAGTAGATTATTATTATGTTATTATTATTGTTCTGTTGATGCTAGATATAAGTACAGTATAAATTTCTACCTCTCCGGAATTTCTATTCTCTTCTCTTCTAAATGAAGGTAGAAAACTGAAGTAGCGATTCGATTCTATTTATAGGACAAATGCGACGTTTGATCGAGATTCAAATAATTTATTGGAATTTACCGACAACCGCGAATTGATTCAATTATGATATTTCGTCTAAATTATACGATTAAAATCGGTGCATCGAACATAGTATAAAACTCTGTGATACTGTCAACTACTGCAAAGTATATATAAAGTACCAGAAATAAATCAAAGCCATATAATATAGTTTTGCCACCACGCGCTGGAAATCGCTTAATGCAATCCGAAATTCGCAGATAATATCTGTTGCCACTTAAAATAATAATGATTCGCGCAGAAAAAGTATAAAAAAAATATAATATACACATATATATATTCAAAGGAGAATTACCTCAAAGAGTCGTATGTTTTATTATTGTTGTTATTATTATTACATTTCTATTAATATATCTGTTATACATTTACAATTATTATTATTATACCTATTGTTAAGTTTGTATTGTTTGAAGCTGAACTATCTTTTGTTTATTCAGGAAGCTGCTTTTCTACTCACTTTTATTGAACGTTCAATATAATTTATTTACTTAAACCTGCAAATGGTAATTATAAAACTGTTGTAAAAAAACAATGCATATTAATTACAAATTGCTATGTGGCGTTTTAGCTATGCCAATAAATGGATATATAAATAAAAAAAAACATCGAATATTTTATTTCTTATTCCTTTCCCTCTTATTTATTAAACAGTATAGCTCGACTTACATATTGTTGATATTGTGAATTATTTGATTTTTTTTTATTGCGAATGATATATACATACTTAAATAAGGATGAAATTATCGTCATAGAGAAAGAATTTTTCTTTGAATTATTGACTGAAATGTATGAACATTTGCTGAATACGGGAAATCTACAAAGTACCTACATATCGGATCAATGGGTGCAGTAGCACCAGCTGAAGGCAAGTATATGAGTCACGATTTAGTTTTATCTGACTGGCTACACCCAAGTTTTTTTTACGTATTTTGACCTGCTGAATCCATAAAACTTGGATGTTTTGTAGAAAAGTGGTGCCATTAATTGTTATTAACAATTAATTTAAACAAACCAGCGAGATCATGCGCGCTGTGCGCGCTTTATTTTTTCTTGCTAGAAGTTTAAAATTGAAATTTATAATTATAAACAGTTATTTATTAATTGAAAAGAATTAACTTTTTACATTTCGATTTACGTAAAATATTAACATCAGTAATAATATTTAAGAATATTAAATTTTGAGATTAGAACGGTCCTCACTTTTTTTTAAGAGAGGATTTGACAATAATGAAAAAGAATATATATTACTTATATGACACTGTTATAAAACACGGTACATTGTCTTATATGCAGAAGATTACAATACAGGTCGTTTCATACACAGTTTAGTTTTAGCCGATCAACTCAGTTCTTAAGCACAACAGCCTCACGTCAGTCACATCAGCGTCAACCAATCACAAGTTTATTTTGGTCGGACTTAACCAATTACAAACGTCTTATTTTGGCTTTACTTTCCGCTTCCGCTCATCACTTTTTTTAAGATAAGATTATAAAATGCAAAATTTGGCTCCGAAAACACTTTTTGTAGAATACTTAATTGTCACATTTTAAATAAAAAAGGTCATTATAAATTTTGTTGTAAAACCCTTAGTTTTTGAGATATTCGCGTTAAAAGTTTGAAAAATAGGGTTTTTTTGCAAAATTCAACCGCTTGTTACTTTGGTGGAATAAACCAAATTTATAATTTTCAGGGTTCCAAATATTCATTAAATGTTGAATTTTGTAAATATGTTTATTCGACTAAGGTTTCAATAGTATCGGTTCTTGGAGAGCCCTGAAGAGTTGAAGATCATCGACAACATCGACTCATGTCAAGCGCGCGAGGGCATCAAATCAGCGTTCGAACGCCCTAAATCGCGCGGTCTTCAGGGCTCTTCAGGAACCGAATAAACATATTTACAAAATTCAATATTTGATGAACATTTTGAGCCCTGAAAATTAAAAATTAGCTTTATTCCATCAAAATAACAAGCGGTTGGATTTTGCAAAAAATGCGATTTTTCAAACTTTAAACATGAATATCTAAAAAAAATAAGGGTTTCGGGTCAAAGTTTATAAGGACCTTTTTGCTCGGAATATGCTAGTTAATCTAAAAAAA
>JAPYZO010002293.1:0-22571 GCA_030522905.1 Torymus flavipes
CAATTTCACTATTTTTTTGTACGTTTGCTGCATTTAATGTAGGTCGGATAATTACCTACATTAAATGTAGTAATTTTACAAGAATATTTTTTAGAGTGTGCATTCAAACCGTAATGTTGTAGGTATAAAAAGTAGACAGCATGAGAAAAGCAGACACACCTTTTACCAGTTCACTAAAATACCAAAAATAAGGCTGTACCTTAGTGCAAAGTCAATTATAACTCTATTATCTTTATTAAGTCGAAGTCGAATGAATTATACGGTTTTAAGAAGACTTCTCGTGTACCTATCATAGATGTAAATTTGAACCTCGCGCTATTTTGTCGAACACTGACGTTCGTTGGACGAAATTATAGATAGAGTCTAACCCTTAAAGGCATTTTTCACTATTACACATCTATATTACCCACTTTTCACTAGCTTGAGAACTACACACAATACCGACTGAAAAAAATGTTCCTATAATCATGCTATACCGTATGTTGTGCAGCCTGAATCATAGAACAGCATTTTAATATTTAGACGTGAATCGTTGGGGTTAGGGTTTGAACACTATAAGTTCACATTTATTCTTTCCGACAGCAATTGTTATCTAATTAGATATAATACAATCCTAAATTGAAAAAGAAAACATTATATAAGAAAAATCACTTGTAGTTTATAGTTTATGTTTTATTTAAAACGTATATCCAGCTCTTAATAAAATTTAGGATATTGACATAGATATAGAGTAGGATACACAAGGATAGACAAGGATAAGATAGAAAAGAATACAGCCTCGAAATAACAATAATATTAACAATATAATCGTAAGTAAACAAAATTATTAGAAATAAATTTAAAATAATTTAAAATAAGTATACAGAAGAAGATTAATCGCATATGAATATGAAGGCATGAATTCCACAGTATTCCGCTGATTTCGCGTCTTTTGTTTCACCTTAACACTGTTTACAAATAGACATGCAACGTCTTGCATATAGTCTAGTCCTGACATTCATGTTTTGAATATACGATATACTTTATATTATTACTTCAAGAGTAAAAACTATTTTTTATACCTATCACAAAATAAAATATACATATATATGGCACAGAATAAATAAATGTTTAATCATATAGGTATTTAAATTTTCAATTATATAGAGATTAAAATTAATATTGTGATATTTTCTTTCTGCTTTTAAAATCAATATTATATTACATTACCTACATAAAAAATATATTACTGCTTCCTCTTAGAGGAAGGTTTAGAATAGTAAGATTTAAATTTTGTCAAAAACGTGATAGAAATGTTTTAAATATGTTAAATATATGTTGCTCATTAAATGTGTGTGCATGCGCGGGTGTGTGATGGGGATTTGAAGTACTTCAAATCAATTTCAAAATAGTTCATTACAATGTTATAAATACTTCAAATAAAAGAATTTTTGTGAAAATTCAAGTAAAATAGAAAAATTTATCAATCAATACAAAAAATAAAAATTGTTAAATATATATCGCAAATCTAATTATATAACTAAATGGATAAGAAAAATTTATGTATTTTAATTCAGGTAAATAATTTTAGATTGCATCAGCATTTTTTAATCGTTGAATACTAAGATTCCTTTTCTATAAAAATAATGTCAAGGGAAAAATTACCTGAATTCTCGATTCCAAAAGGCTTATTATCAGCGCTGCAAAAAAATATGGAAAAGTTTGCCGGAGAGGAAAGAGAATGTGAACATTACAATGGCATATTGAAGAAGTTAAAAATGATAATAAAAGAAAATACCCAACTACATATGGGAACTTATATCCATTACCTTCAATTATTAAAACTTGGTTTATATTTAGAGGAATACGAAGAAAGTGACATTATGGATAGATATGCGCGATCTAATACGAAAATCGAAAGGACGCATGAAAAATCAGATGTGTTTAAAATTTACGTATATGATCTCGATAAAGACAATCCAATTATCAAACCTTCGGATTTCGTTGATCTTTGCGAATCTGGAACGACTGACGGAAGTAAATTTATTTTAAAAATCACCAATGTTTTGGATGATTACGTAACTATTCTTGGCAATGAAACGTAAGGATAAAATTGCGATACTCTTTATTTTATTTTAGTCTTAAGGTAGTTCCTCACGCCGAAAAGGTTAAAGCCGAATGTGACCTTATTTTTGGCACTGCACGCCCGAATTTAAAGATGTTCTTAACAAAATTTGGAAATATCTTCATAGTAAGGTCAACAGATTTTTTTTTTTTTTTTAATTATTTGGTCAGTGATTATACTAGAGAGTATACCAGTTGTCTGCTGCAGATACCAATTTTAATTCTCTAAATATAATTTTTCTACTCTTAATAGTACATTACGCACCATGGGCGGAAAAATAAAGAATGTCCCAGATCGTATGTAAATTGTCACCCGAGCCGAAGGCGAGGGTGAAAAACATGCGATCTGAGGCATTCTTTATTTCCTCCCGAGGTGCGTATACTATTTTTCCTCATACCGAGACCGAAAATGCCATATTTCCGTTTCGGAGCCGGGCGGGAATGAGGTACTTTCGGCCCGGTGTGAGGAAAAAACATTTAATTAAAAATTGAATTATATGAATACAATTTTGTCTTCTTTTAGATATAAAATGATTGAAAATATTTATTTGAAATTTCGGAAATATTTTGCGCGTGCCGCGTGAAGGACTATACAAATTAGTCTGTAAGGTAACATTGACCATTGTTAATAGTTTTGGAGTCATCAAATATTTCGAAAATCTTTCCTTGATAACTCCACATGAAATTTTTTAAGGAACCGAATGAGGCCTTATTCATTAAAATTGGATAAAAAAAAAATAAAAAAGATTCCCATATTTACTCGTTACTTTTTTCCATAATATCTACACTTCCAAATACAATTTCCGCGCGCAAAAAAAAAATATCACGCCTAAACTATTTTTCATTTACACATATCGTTCTTCGTCCGATCAAATTGACCAAACCATCATAACAAAAATTATTTTCCAACAACACCTTTTTGGATCGAGGAACTACCTTAGCTGTTGAGTATAATTTTATGCGAATTTCGTTTATTTTTCAGTTTTTGCCAGAGCTACAGTGACAGTAAGACTTATGACATAAAGTTTCTTTGTAATAACTACAACTATCGCTGCTGCCATTACGCGATATCTTCGTTAAAATCATTCAAACTGGAAGCCGTCCTTTTTCCCGCTAAAAAGAAATCTATTACCATCCGCTCACAATGTACCAAGTGAGTTGTAACATTATAACTGAAACATAAGAGAAAATCTAGTATTATACTAATAGAGTTACTTTTTTGTAAGTCAAGTGTGGTTTAATAAATCAGTTGAAAACAATCCGGAGCAGAAGCAAGCAGTGATTAATATTACAACCAAATCATCACGTCCAGCGCCCTACATCTTGTACGGACCACCCGGAACGGGGAAAACTGCGACTTTGGTAGAAGCTGTCTGTCAGGTAAAGTAAATTCTTGTTAAGATTCGTGTGATAAATAGTCTATAACACAAAACATTTATCTTCAAGATATGGAAAGAATCCTATGCAAACGTCTTAATTTGCACGCCGTCAAATGCCGCTTGCGATGTAATTACGAAGAAGCTTTTAGAATATATTCCAAACGACCAACTCTATCGAGTTTACAGTTATGCTAAAGAAGGGTAAGTTTATGAGAAACTGTAAATATCGTATACAATATGAGTGAAATAATATTGATCATAAAATGATATTGATATGAAATTTTTAATGGTATACTAACTTTACAGTTCAAAAATTGACAAGGATATAAAAGAATGTTCTAATTGCAAAAGTGGACAAGCCGTTAGCTTACGAAGAGAAATGATAGCTAAAAAGCGAATTTTAATAACCACAATGTGTATATGCTCCAAGTTAGCAATTATATTTTCATGTTTTTAAAATAGGAACTTCGTTAAACTTATAATCTCTTTAACTATTATTGTTTTCTAGGCTTACATTGTTAGACTTGAAACTTGAATATTCATATTTGTTTATCGACGAAGCGGGTCAAGCGACCGAACCCGAGTTTCTAATCCCTATCAATTTTATGAATCGTAGCGGCACTTACAATCACCAAATTGTCTTGTCAGGTGATCCGAAACAATTGGGACCTGGAATTAGATCGAAACTTGCTGAACCTATTCTTGGTAATAAGAAATTCAAGGTTACTTGGAATCGTCATCAATTTTTTTGTAATTTACCTTTTTCTATTTGAAATTTAGGACAGTCAGTCTTGGAGAGATACATGAAGCGGGAACCGTATACGAAAGATCCTGAAAAGGGATACGACCCTCGTTATATTACCAAATTAATAAGGAATTATCGAAGTCATTCTGATATTATCGATGTGTCAAACGCACTTTTTTATGAAAATGAGTTAATCGCTTGCGCCGATGTTGAAATACCTATTGATGGAGTTCCCATCGTGTTTCACGGAGTTGTAGGACAAGAGAAAAAGATTGCCAATTCGAAAAGGTGCGAAAAAAAATATATTGAATCATTATAGTGCTTTTTTGCCTATAATTTGTATCTCTGTACTTGAAATTACTTACAGCACTTACAACAACGAGGAAATTACGAAAGTCATGGATTATGTGCACTCTCTGCTGGGTAAAAAATTTAAAAACAAGACGATTGGGCAGGAGGACATCGGCATAATCACGCCGTTCGCCCTTCAGTGCGTAAAATTCCGCAGAGCACTGCGCAGTCGCAATTTCGACGACATCGTCGTGGGCACGGTGGAGGTGTTCCAGGGTCAGGAGAAGGAGATCATGATACTATCGACTGTGAGAACTAAAACGTTTGTGCACGACGAGCGCGCGCACATCGGCTTTTTGTCGAACCCTCGCCGCTTCAACGTTGCGCTGACGCGCGCCAAGTCACTGCTCATAGTCGTCGGCGATCCCGCCGCTCTTCGCACGGATAAGTACTGGCGCTACTTTCTCAACTTTTGCCGCGAGAATGCCGCCTGCCGAGAAGTCACAGACTCCGAGATGGGCGCAGAACCAGGCGATTCCTCTGCATACATTCGGAGTGAGACTCAGGACGTAGATTCGACTGTTTGGTTTAGTCCAGTCTTTACGGTTTTGGAAATAGGTCATTTCTTATGCTTTTTTATATTTATCACTTTGCTGACATGAGATAAATTTGTTACTTTAACGTTAAATTCATTTGAAAATTTTACCGATCATTTTGTTATTAAAAAAAGTTATTACAAAAGTTTCTCCGTAAAATATCAATGTCGAAACTTTGTACAATTAGTTTTTAAAATTTATTCGTGTTATCTCTATACTAAAATTATTTTTTGTTTTCCAGATGACGGGAAAAAACCTGTGAAAGAATCACGCAGACAAGATCCTGTACTGGAATAATATTTAAAAAATTAATCATTTTGATTTTATTGCTAGCAAAAGATGTATAATCGTTATTTTCTATTACACGTACACATGCGATAACTTATAGTATATTAAACTTTAGAGTTTATATAAAATCAGCGAAACACAAATATTAATATAATTTATAAATATTATGTTGAGATTATTTTTCTGTAATACTTTTTGTGATCAAAGATTTTCGTTTTATTAAACGATGACATGAATATATCTATTGTGTTATTATTTTATATTTAATTATTGGAACAAAATTAGAAGCATTTGTTTTTGCCACTTAAACAAAAGACAATAAATATTATGTATCACTTTTTAAAAGAAAAAATTGCCATTAATTTTGAATACAGCAATGTGATCATAATCATTATAGTAAAATTAATCGCTAAAATACTCACTTTAGACTATTAGTTAAACATTTTTAAATTTGAATTATACAGTTTTAATCTTGTTACTGGTATGCTGAAATTTCCGTTAGATGGCCTGCTGGCGATTACGTCATGCGGGGGTTTTCGAGAGGATTTTCAGCGCTGCCACGCTGCTGCTTTTGAATCGAGTCATTCCGATAAGTACTGCCATCGATTCACACCGCGAAGCAAATTTGGTCGTCTATTATTTCATCTAATAATTAGTGTAGTATACTGCTGCTTGTTACACAATAAAAAATCTATTCTTTTGAATATAAAACTGGTGAATATATTTTCAATACGAAGAGGTAGTGCATCAACACTTTGTTTACGGTTTGTTAGGGTGTTAGAAAACTATTTTAATTTACAAATATACTTTGAATAAGTGTGAAGAGTATCAGATTTATTAATTTAAAATTATCAGATTTGAATTAATTAATGTTTTAATTTATTTAAGACGTTTTAACGTACTAGAAGCAATATTACGCATTAATGTGTAAGTAACAATATTTTTTTATTTATTAATCCTAACCTGCATTTTTTTATTAAGATCACAGTAATGATGGTATACTATATTGTAAGGATAAATTCAACGATCATTTACAAAAAATTGGTTGGGTAGACTTCGAAAAAATATTTCATATCGAATGTTGTAGAAGCCGTAAATTAATTGAAATGTTACAGCATTTTTTAAGTTTTATAGAACTCATAAAAGTTATTAATATCTTATAAATATTATTCAACAATTTGTAATTTCTTAAAGGAATTTTAAATGCAAAACGATATAGATTAAACTTTATAATTAGTAATTTTGAAATATAGTATACCTACGTAACAATGAAAGTATCTTGGTATGCGTCATTGTTGATAAACAATGAATACGATTGTACCTATTACGCTTTGTGCCATACAGTCTGTGGGCTACGCAGTCTATCAGTTCGTTTCTCGAACTTGGAACACGTAGCTATCGTATTCCCTCTGCGAAGTATTGTATTGCATCGGAAAAAAATTGCAGCGACTTACGATGAAATATTTTAATAATTAACATATTACATTAATATTGGTAAAATATCTGCAATACACTTTAAATCAAAATAATAATTCATATTAATATATTTAAAAAAAATAATAACTATGCCAATTTCATAAAATATTTTGTTTAAAGCCCTCTTCCTAATGATTTCCTCGTTCAATTGAAGTTCAGAAAACCGATTTATTTTATTTTATTTATTATATTTTATAACGTAAGGCGCACAATTTTCTAGTGCACCATATGCAAGATGCACCATGTATGCACGATGTATACGGTGGAAAAAATGTCGTTAGTTCAACATCTTTACTAAATTTATAGTCAGTGGTAGAAGATGAGTAGAATTTTCTTTTAAGTTTTCTACCACCGACTATAACTTTAGTAGGTGTCAGACAACAAACAATTTGTTGCATCATGCGAATAGTGCACTATTAAAAAATGACCGTAATGCCATGTCAGTGCGGTCATTGATCTAAAGTGCCTACACAAATACATTTTTTTTTTTTTATTTTAATAACAATGCAAATTTAGCCAATTTTTTACTTATATGTGCAATTCTCACGAAAGTGGCGACAAAACCCGAAATGACGATTTGAAAAATTTTTTTCGAGCACACCTTCGGTTCGTGGTTTTTCTTGTCTGTTACAGTATCTAAAATGAAAATCTGTAGTTGTACAGCGTCCATCGAGTGGACTACTTTTTTTAGAGCAACTTCTTACTTTTTAAGAAAATGTCAAAAAAAGGCCTTCTCTTCAAACCTCAGCCATTTAAAAATTGATTTCGTCGGCAAAAAGTTTGGCAACAGATAATGCGTGTTCACCATTTTTCTCATGTTCTGGAACCCCCACAAAACCAAAAAAATGTAGTGTGGTAGGTGTGTCCCAACAAAATTTTATTTTTTTTTTTTACATCCTTTTTTGCGTTTTTTTTTGAGAATTGCACATATATTATTCGCAGTAAACTGCGTTTAGTATAGACCATGCCGCTGGTTTATTAATCATGAAAAAAAATTATCTGTTTCTTATAGTACTTGGAACATTTAATTGGTTTAACTTCTTTCTTAAAATTATTTGAATAATTTTCCACTTGAACTTATTGCATACATTATAGACATTTCAGTTCTACTTTTTTTTATAGACGTAATTTTCGTATAATCGACATTTTATTATTTTATAGTAGTTTTTCAATTCTATGCTTAATAAAATTTATTTCTAATATTCACATTAACAGGAGACTTGTTTACACAAGTCTAGACTTACGTCTAACTCAATAAAATTTTCGAACTATCTCGAGCAGTTATTATACGAGCACATTTCATAAACATTTATTTTTGCCTTTTTTTTAATAATTTGATTATACAAAAGAGAATATAACTTTACAAGGATCAATTAATCAGAACTATATGTTTCGTATAATAATATTTTGATGCACTTTTGCGTCGGAATTAAAACAATGGCAAAATAGCGCGAAAAATACTAATAGGCCCAAACTATATGAGGACCTGTGACACATGCCAGTTACTCAGAAAGAATTAATCATTGCAGTAGATAATTTTTCTACTTTGCACTTATCTGCGTATTAACTATATATGATAAGATAATAAAAGCGTTCTTTATAGATATATTGTACAAATATGAAAATATGTTCTTATACTTCGATCTTGTCAATAACTTGTGGTTATTATTTTAAGGTAAAAGATGTCTCAAACCCGCCCGAAATTGCCGGAATATTACATTCCTGAAGACTTAAGAAGTGTTTTATCAAAAAACACAGAATCCTGTTTGGGATTAACTTCAGAAGGTGTAAGATTTTCAAAGATTTTAGAAAAATTAAAAAGTATCGACCGATTGGAATTGGCAGAATGTCACTATCTCGAATTTTTAAAGCTTTGCCTTTACTTAGAAGAATTTCAACAAAATATTGATTTGAAAAAATACAACTTGTATAAAAAAAAAATTGAAAATATTATACCTGAATTCAAGACGCCAGAAAAAGAATTAAATAAGAAATTATTAAGAAAAAAGCCATCCTATACTTTCAAAATTCAAATTAAAGATATTGATAAAGATCATCCAGCTAATAACAGCTATGCAATAAAAATTATTGAGACCAACGATGATACTAAAAAGTATACTCTAAAAATTATAAAGGTCTCAGATGATTACATTGTTGTACATGCTGACAAAACGTAAGAAAAAAAACATCATCACCCTCTGTTGAATGTTGATAAAAATGATAAAATTTTGTAATTTTTTAGATTTTATGATAACTACAAAACTGATAAGGAATATACTATAAAATTCAGATTGAATAATTATTCGTTTCGATGCTGCCATTATGCGCTGACTAAATTTGATTCAGATTCAATCAAATCTTACTTATTCCCACATAAAGTAAATCCTTTTTTTTCTCTTTTTCGCTATAAGACAGATGTTGCCGAATCTGATACTTGCAAGTGGTTCAATAATAGTATTATGACCAATCCTGAACAGAGACAAGCGGTGAATAATATCATCAATCGATCATCTCGGCCTGCGCCTTATATTTTATACGGACCACCAGGAACAGGGAAAACTGCAACTTTAACAGAAGCTATATGTCAAGTGCGTCTTTCAAATATATTACTTAGCGATCATCGCGACATTTTCATTAATATTTATAGTAATTCTGAAAAATTTCTTTAATAAGATTTCGCATAAGAATTTGGGGAAAGTTTTAATTTGTACCCCATCGAATGCGGCAGCTGATGTGTTAACAAAGAGATTGTTAAAATACATCGATCATAACAAGATTTGCCGTGTGTACAGTCAATCTAGAGATCCGTAAGTTTAATATATAATAATTGAGAAAATTTGAACGTTGCCAGAGTTGGACATTTTTTTCCTCGAGATATCCATAGGATTCCAATAAATAAATTTGCGAGTAAATGATTCAATAATCATAATTGAAAATTGAAAACAATATATCATCGCTATATTAAGTTATTCGTATACTTATACTTATATAGTACATTACGATACATGTGACCTAACTTCACGCCGTGCAGAGTGCTCCTTTGGTCACAATTATCGTATAATATTTTATACCACTGTGTGACCTAAGTGCGGGCTAAGGTCACACAGTGCTATAAATATAATAATCTTATCACTAAAAGTAATTATCACTCTTATGGATGCATGTTGTATTTTCTATTTTCATTTGCAGATCTCTAATTGATGAAGAAATTAAAGCTTGTTCAAATTTCTCGAAAACTCGTCTTATAGATACAATGTCCAAGAATAAAAAAATTAAAGCTAGTGCAAATATAAGGCATGGTACAGATGCAAAGTCCAAGAACTGTGCGAAAGGGATAATTTCGCAAGTAAAGCCTGAAGATTTTTTCTCGAAATCGATTATCATTAGCACCTTGGGTGTATGTTCTCGGTCAGTACACTGTTAATGCTAAAATTTGAAAAACAGAAAAATTTTAATCCTTGTATTTAAAACATCGTACATTTTTCAGATTTTACTTCCTAAATTTAAAGGGCAACTTTTCGTATATTTTTATCGACGAGGCGGGTCAGTCAACCGAACCTGAAGCTCTGATAGCTTTTAACATGGCATGCAGCTCTAAATTGAATCAAATAGTAATTTCTGGCGACCCTCAGCAACTAGGCCCCTGCGTTCGATCGGAATTCGCAGAGCCAGTTCTTGGTAATGACAATGAAACTTTTACTGATTTTCCTAAAGAAGGCTGTTACTATTATTTCACCTTTCCAGGTCAGTCGATTTTAGAACGATTAATGAAGTTGGAGCTCTATAAAAAAGGTCGTAACAACCTGTACGATTGCCGCTACATTACCAAATTACGACGTAATTACCGGAGCCACCCGGCTATCATTCGTGTTTCAAACGAACTTTATTATGAAAATGATCTGATAGCTTCCAGTACGCAAAAGTCTTTTGCTGCTAAGGAATTTCCCAAGGATTTTCCCATTATTTTTCACAGTATCGATGGAAAGGAGCAGAAAGAAAAAAATTCAACAAGGTAACTACATTTGATTCGCTTTTGAAAAAGCAAAAATAAATAATATTTCGTGCAAAAAGAATGGTCTGTAAAATAAAACGTATCGGAAAAAAAAACAAAAAAAAAATTTAATGAAATTCCATTATGATAACCGATATGTCATGACAGTTCGTACAATGAGAAAGAGGCAAAAGTAGTGCTGGCATACGCGCGCTATCTCGTTGGTAAGAGAATCGGAAGTAAGGTGATTCAAAAGGAGGACGTGGGTATTGTGACACCGTTCGCGCTGCAGAGCAAGCATCTCCAGCGGCGGCTGCCCGGTCGACACCTGAACGACGTGGAGATCGGCACCGTCGAGATATTCCAGGGTCAGGAGAAGGAGGCGATCATCGTCTCGGCCGTGCGTTCCAAGACTTTCGTGCACGAGGATCGCGAGCACATTGGCTTCCTGTCGAACCCGCGGCGCTTCAACGTCGCGCTGACACGCGCGCGTGCCGTCCTCATCGTCGTCGGCAATCCGACCGCGCTCCAGATCGACCCTGGCTGGCGGCACTTTCTCAAGTTCTGCCGAGACAACAATGCCTGTCGCGGCGAAGAGTTCGAACTGCGAGAAGAGCAAAAAGCCACCGAAAATGACTGCAGCAAGACCGTCAAGTCGACGGATCTCTTCGATATGGGCGCGAAAATCATAGAGATTGGTGAGTAACTTTTGCTGCGTCAGATTTTCAAAATGATTAATTACGTTAAATAGTAATGGTTAACTGTATATATTCAGATTATCAATTAATTTAATCAGTTTTTCATTTTTCATTTGTTTCAGATGATGGTATAATACAAGAACCAAATAACAAAAGTAATTATCGGGCGAGACAACCACGTTTCGTGAGGGAGCAAACCAGCAGAAAATTCGAAGACTCACTTTGTTCGGGCTTTAAAAAGTTATTAAATTTGTAAGACCACATTGATTAGTGTTCGTGTTGAACGTAAAGTTATAAGATTTGAGGCTCTAAGAGTTATTTCCCATTTAACTCTTTCTCAGCTATATTTTTACATATGCACGCGGTAGATTAGTAGTAAACATTTATGTGATGTATTTATAAGAATTTTTAAATTTTAATATAAAGTTTGCTGGCTCAATAAGATAAAAACAGAATGAAAAGTATTTGACAAAATATGTTTATGAAAAAATTGTTTGTTTATCAGACAATATAAACAAAGACTAGATAAACAATTTGTTAAAAAAAGTTTTTTAATTCTATAAAATCATGATTCTTTTGTTTGCCTTTATAGCTCTTGCCAAATTCTAGTACTTTGCTGGAAACATAAGTATTATTAAAGAGGGGTTTCATAAAAGGCATTTTTCGATGTTTATGTGTTGAATGTTATTAAGTCTGCTTTTTACTATTATATTAGACACGTATGCGTTAATGATTTATTTTATTTGCAAATTTTTTATCTACTGACAACTGAATAAAATAAAAAATATAAATTTTAACAACCTCTTGTTATTTATTTTTTTTTTTGCATTACCCTGAAAGAGATTTTCTTCATTGATTTCGTCAGTACCATACTGCTATATCATCAAACAGAAACATAATTCTTGCATTCTTAATATGGACATGTAAAGTGCAATTATGCAGTTTATTTCGCGTCAGTTGATATAATTAATCGCACGATACTTTTGAATAGGTAACTCAATACAAACATGAGATTATATATATATATATATATATATATATATATATATACATTTTTTATGATTACACAAATAAGAAGCATGTTATACATTTTTTTAATAAGCTTAAAACTGATCGAGCTAAGTTCTATTTACATTCCTTATATATATAAATATAATCTATCAATAATGTTGACTTGTAAACAAGCATCTATACACCTATTAAAAGTTCTGCGAAACGCATCATCGCTTGTATATACACATCAAGACCCGCGTTCCTTGCGCCTTGCGCCGAAAAAAAATAGTCCGAAATCTAATTGTGAATATGCTGTACTTCCACTACAGGTACAACGAGCTTGTTAGATTTCGGATGACGATTTTTTTTTTGCTTTTCGAGTCGAAATTTAGCTTGAGTAATTACGTAGCCCCCGGGTACAATCAAGCTGGCACGGAACTTAATATAAATTAATTTTTGATGCTCATTAAATACTTATCTACTAAACCTAGACCGATATCCTATTTTTCAAAGTGTCATCTGATTGGTACTTCCAAATTTGGCAATCCCATATACGGAAGTACAAAAAATCATAAGAAAATTATTTAAAAAAAAGTACCGAAGTCAGACTGTCCTTTCACCTTTCCATCTCCTCGCCATGTCCTTGCCTTGAAATGAAATTATAGAAACCTGTACAGGCAAATTAGGCCGTCTGTATAGACCATGCCTTTCCCCTTAAATTAATTTTTACTCCGATTATGGCGCAAGGCACACGAGGTTTGATGTGCATGATACTTGCAAGAAAAATTAATTTTCTTACAAGTCTTCCATTCATTTTATAATTTAGATGATAGCATAAAATGTTATTGGTAAATCGATTCATCATAGTTTTTCGACAATATTCAAACTTTTGCACCTATACACCTTTAACCAATGGCGTACTCCTTTTTAGTTTTTCTGCTTTGGCCTTTGCTGCACAAGTTGCAGCACAAAATTTACAGATGGCGCTATATTTAGTGAATGAAAGACAAATGGCGTACGATTTGAATACTCCCTTCTCGGTTCCCCCTCTCTCTTCCGTGCAAGCGGCAAGAGAGCGCATGAGCTATATACCTACTTCGACATCAAAATTCCAAATCTAACGGCAACGACGACGCGTCGACAGACATCGAGCAGTAAGCACGTGTATTTGTGTACGCAGAGTCGCAGAGGCGACTATGCGACGACGCTCGCGTTCTTATCCAACAACTAAGAACACGTTGTTGTCACAATTTTCCCGGGATGACACTTATCTGCGCATCGCAGCAAAACGACGACAGTGTCAAGGGCACCCGCAGAAACGTCGCAAGGAACGGCTGACAACGTGAAAGTGCGGGCTTGTAGCTTACTACACAGTGTCACGTGTAGCCAGTGTACGTGTGCATAGCTACGCACCTCCTCCGAGAGCGAGAGTCGAGACTTAAAAGAAAGCGCTGACTCGTCTCCTCGACTGACTGCCGCTGTATACACGAGTCTGCATACACATAATTACGCATATTTATTTGCGTTTTGTCATTTGTGCTCGGCGTGCCAGAAATATCACGGCCCCACAACCACACGAGACACCTGTGCAAAGACAAAGGAAAGTCTTGGTATAAACGGTGCGCATCAAACTACCTATCAACGCACAAGTAAAGTGGGATGACAACGACGTGGACGACACTAACATGGCATTGATATTACGGCCAACTGAATACCTACCGCGCGATTCGTAGCAGCTGCAATTGCAGGTGACATCATCAGGGGGTTTCTACGACTGCCTGTTGCGCCTGCTTGCGCTACTTACTTACCTTTGAGCCTTGCAGTTTCAAAACCGTAATCCAGAAGCAGAAGCACGCCGTGGGAGTGAATAAGCTTGTGTGCCAAAGACCCGCGAGAATTTCTGGAGCAGTAAAGACGCACCGATTTTGCAAATCGAAGGTAAAACAAGTTGTAGTGCCTTACCTAGTTATATCTACTTAGTGTTTCTGCTGGAGGATGAAACGTTATAGTAACAAGCTGTTTATTTTCGAGACACCCGTGTACTCTATTACTGTGACCCCTACACAACTTTTTTTTAGAGGTTTACAAGGAGAGAATAACCTTTCTTTAAATTGAATTATTCAAACAGTTGATGCATAATATTTTTTTGGTAATCAAGAATTTGATAAATTGAAATTTCTAATATTGTAAGCTTTCTACTTTTTAAAGAAACATTATTGTAGTGCATTATTGTACATGTATCATAAATAAACTTTCAGCAAAAATTATTTTAAAGTATCAAAAAGCTTTTGTGGTAATAGGTTTTTTATCTGATTTACTAGATACTTTACTATAGGATCCGTAAACAAAAAAAAATTTGGCCAGAGGATTGAACTTATTGATAAATTGTTAATAAAATAGGAAAATGTTTAATAATACTAATTATGATCTTTATTGCAGATTTATTTATATAAAATTTAATTATTGAAAGAAAATCATGTGGGCTTCAAGAAGAAAAAACGAAAAAAAAAGGTATTTTTAATAGATTTATTTGAAAAACTGAACATTCTGAATAAAAATACTTATATACGTAATTATTGTTCTTACAGGACTCACCACAACTATTTTGTACTCCCTACCCCAGTAAGGCTACCACAGTTTCCTGTTCCAAAAGAGTTATTTCCTGTAGTTGCAAGAGACTTACAACCATATCCTGGGATACCAGAGAAAAGTATGCAGTATATAAGGGTATTGGAAAGCATAAGAAGTGCTGAAAGTTTACAAGTCAATGAGAAAAATCATCTTCAAATTTTAAAACTTATGTTATATGTAGAAGAAATTCAAAATAATTTAGATATGAAACGATATGATCAACATAAAAAAACTGTTATAAGAATATCGGCACAATCAGAACTATTCAAAATTTATGTACAAGGACTGATGGAAGATAGACCATCAGTTAGACCACAAGACATAGTCGAAATTCGTGATCCAGAGACAAGGACTTTATTTCTCTTGAGGGTCACAAATGTCATGAATGATCATTTGATCATAATGGGTAGTAAAAGGTGAAAATTAAAAATTTTATTCAAGTATTGGATCACTTTTACTTTAAATAAAATAACTCATGACTTGTACTACATCATCTTTATTTGAATTTTTAGATTTTGTCAAGAATTTATACCTAGCAAATTCTATAATATCAGCTTTCGATATCAAAATTATACAATACGCTGCAATCATTATGCTTTAACTTTGGCGAATTTGTTTAAATTAAGTCATAATTTCTTCCCACTCAAAAGGCCAGCATATAGTAAAGAATTTAGCGAGTGAGTGTATTTTTTATTTTATTCTACTATAATTTCATTCTCATTAGTTAAATTATAATTTTCGATTTTTCTTTTTCTTTTTTCGAAGTCAAACTTGGTTCAATAAAACTATAGAAGAAAATCCAGAGCAAAAACAAGCTGTACTTAATATTGCATGTAAGTCATGCTATCCTGCACCATATATATTGTATGGACCACCAGGTACTGGAAAAACTTCAACATTAGTAGAAGCAATATGCCAGGTAATAACAGTATTTAAATTTGGTTTTTATAAACTTTGATGTAAATTAATTGATAAATTTTTTTAGGTATGGCAAAATAACCCATCTGAACATATTTTAGTGTGTACTCCATCCAATTCAGCAGCAGATGTAATAACAAAGCGATTGCTTAAATATATTCCGGAAAATCAACTATATAGAATGTACAGTCCTTCCAGAGAAGGGTATGTACAAACATGAAAAGAAAAAATATACGTATACGTTAAATTCTTTTATAAAACTATTCAATCAATTCATATTTTTTTTCTAGTTCACAAATTGATGAAGAAATTGTAGGTTGCTCTAATTATGTTGATGGACAAGTTATGATGTTACCCAGAGAAATTGTTGTATTAAAAAGTATTGTAATCAGCACCTTATGTGCCTGTACACGGTTAGTATTTTTAAAAAAATTTTTATTTTTTTTTTAATTTGGAAAAGCAAATTTTTAAATTTATTAAGAAAATATTAATACCAAAGATAATTAATTTCTAAAACAAATTTCAGGCTGTTATTTTTAGATTTACGTGAGAAGCACTTTTCTTATGTTTTTATTGACGAAGCAGGACAAGCTATTGAACCAGATGCAATGATACCTTTTAATTTACTAAGCAGTACTAAAGAAGGTCGAATTGGTAGATTACATGGTCAAGTAATTATTGCTGGAGATCCTCAACAATTAGGACCTGGAGTGAGATCTAAAATTGCAGAACCATTACTTGGTAATACATAATATAAAACATATGTAAATTATTTATATTTATTCATTATCTTATTTTATTTCTTTAATTAGCAAAATCAATGTTGGAGAGATTAATGGAATTAGAACCTTATAGAAAAAATGAACATGATAGATACAATCCTAGTTATATTACAAAGTTACTTAGAAACTATCGAAGCCATCCTGAAATTATTCGTGTATCAAACGAGTTATTTTATGATAATGAATTATTGTGTTTTGGAGGTGAACATATTAGAAAAGCTGAAGGTTGGTCACATCTTGTTCAACCTCAATTTCCTATTGTATTCCATGGTGTGAAAGGAATGGAAGACAAAGATTATAGATCACCAAGGTAAATATATTTTCATAACAAATTATTTAATAAACTGTCTCTACGCTATATTAAGTATTTTAAAATTTTTAAAGGTAAATTCTTACTTTCAGCGTTTATAATTTAGACGAAATTAAAGTAGTCTTACATTATGTAAGGCTTTTACTTGGGAATGGACTTAAAGGTCATACAGTAACTCAAAGTGATATTGGCATTGTAACTCCATTTGTTGCTCAAAGAATCCGAATTCATAAAGCTCTAGAAGAGCAAAATCTTCGAGATATTGAAGTTGGTACTGTTGAACTTTTTCAAGGACAAGAGAAGGATATCATTATTATGTCAGCTGTCAGAACTCTTAAATTTTATCATAACAATGAATATCATATTGGATTTCTCTCCAATCCAAAACGTTTTAATGTTGCCCTAACAAGAGCAAGAGCTCTTTTAATTGTCGTAGGAGATCCAACTGTTCTTAAGACTGATATTCACTGGTGTTATTTTTTGAACTTTTGCCAAAAAAATAAAGCCTGTCGGGGTGTTAAATTCGTTATAGAAAGAGATATTGAAAATGAAGTACAGAAATTACAATTCAATAGACAAAAGAAAGTTGATCTATCTCTGTTGAATGATTCTAACATGAATCTAATACAATTAGGTAAGCTATATATATATATTAAGTAGAAAAATAGAATAAGAAAAATAAAGAAAATTTGTAGTAATTTGATGAAAATTAGTTTGTTTATCAATTATATTATTTGTTTTAGATGATGGTGTTATCGAAAGCTCAGATGAGAGTATGATAGATGAAAATGAATATCCCAGTACTTCATTTAATAAAATCAACAATCATAAGTCCCCTACAGGTCCCAGATCTGAAAGCTTACTATCGGACATTATTATGCAGAAAATGAAGGATATGGAGATAGCAAAAGCATCTGCTAAAGCAAGAAAGAAGAATAAAAAGAAGAAAAACACAGAATCGCAGGATTTTTATGAACAAGCATCGCAGGTGCCTTATAATAGTCAAACATAATACTAAATTTTTAACGTCGATATATTATTTATATACTTTTAAATTTGATGGACTCAAATTTTCGGCGTGACGACATTTCTACTATTTTGTGATATTCCTAATAATAGTGCAAAAGAAGTTTTACTTAAAAAACTATAAAATAATTATAATAAAATTCTTTTATTATAAAATATTGATTTGCGGATATCATGGTACATTATATATTAAATCATATGAACAGCTATCACATTTAAAGTAATGTCTCAATTACTTTAATTACATGTCTTTGAATTGTATTTATGAAAAATTTTTAAAGAGAAACATTTTCTCATATTATTTTTAACGTTATTTGAATTATTCAGTTTCTTGGTTAGTGTTATCATAATGAGCAATTTAACTGATTTATACAACTTCCTTTGAGAGAAAGATGTAATATAAATAAAAAATGTTCAAGATGTAGCGTTATAATCAGTTACAATAGCGTTGTACAATAGCGAAATACTGTACAATAGCGAAATACTGTGCGATTTTGCTACATATGTAAATATAACTTTTATATGTACAATACTTGCAGAGTTGAATAACTTATAAATAAATTAATATCTTTTATAACAAAATTTTATTTTTATTTAATTAATAAGAAAATCATATAATCCTGTATATCAAAAGATTTTGTTTAATACTTTTTGATTAATATTAATTTGGAAATAGTTCATTCGAGTAATAATTTAGCTTTACTTCCATTCACTTGATTCACAAGTCCATGACGAAGAGCAAATTCGCGTTTAACATTGGCAAAGAGAATGTCCGTTAATAAAAAGATTTGTGCTATAGCAAAGGCTAATGTAACACCAAAGTAGAAATTTGCATTTGCTGATCTTGAGTATATCCATTGATGCCAGACAATTGGAGCAAACACAGTGCAAAATAGAACAAAGCAGCCCACTATGAATCCTTGTTGCATATCTGAAACCAAATGAAATGTTAAGGTTCTTATAAATTGATTCATTTATTTATATGATTATAAATTTACTCAATACTTGTTTAGCTTTTAACATTAACAATAAAATTTTTTTTTTTCAATAACAAAGAAATGCTTTTATTAAAGTAATAAATGTTAAAAAGATAATAAATCTTTTAATAACCATCAAAAAAACCACATTTGTTACTTTAGAATGAAAATAGTACTTTATGTATAATAGGTATAATTTTATTTCAGCCTATTGACTCAAAACTGAAATTGGTTAACATTTTTTTCTTAAATAATTCAAATCTTCAAAAACAAATTAATATATAATTTTTCAATGAATATTTGTATAAAATATGAAAAAATTTGCTTATAATGACATTTCTAATAACTAATTCTTGATATATCTAAGGTACATATTCACACTGCAGAAATAACCCTTCAAGGAAAAAAAAACTGATATATAACTTTGATATACTCACGTCGAAATAGGTGTCTCCAAAGAGGTAACAAACTTAAGTAGAATCCAACATCACCAATACATGGGTATGATTTAAATATAGCATCAATTGCTAAATAAGAAAAAGCTAATAACATGGGATCCTTACGAAGTCTTAGTGCTAATGGAATCACAAACAATAAACTGACATTAATTTGAAAAGATGCAATAAACAGTGATCTAAAGTGCTCAAACATTTCAGTAAAGAAGTACCAGTATAGACCAATATTAGGTCTTAAATCGGGTACCATCAAAATAAATCCAATGGTACTTTTAAGGAATGACCAACTATCCATTATGTAGTAAGAAATGCAAAATAAGAATGCTAATATAGTACAAAATGTAAGAATTAAGTTTACAATTTTTGATGTTATTTCGTTTGGTTTTAAATCTTTGATTATGTAAATAGCAGCAGGTACAATCAAACATACAGGATAAAGACCCTGTAGAGTTAAAAGAGATATAGATAAACAGGAAATTAACATTGAACGTTTTATCATAGCCAACAAAGTTACTGATATTAAAAAATTTGTAAAAACTGTTGTTGTAAGGCCTACACAATTTAAAACAATGTAAGGATTGAATAAATAAGCTGCTGATACATAAAAAATTGATGCAGTACAAGGAGGTGTTATTGATGAAAATTTATTGTCTAGATCACTTTTTCCTTTATTATCACGCTCAGCTTCTACTTCTTTATCACGAATTATCTGTAAATAAAAATCTGATTAAGATTTATTACTCAAAATACATTTTTCTAACTATTGAATTATTTAATTCTCATCAGTTAATTAAACTACCATTATATTTATTATTTACTTACAGATTCCTCAATATAATATGTAGCAGTTATGCCAAGTAATAATGCAGTTACAAGGTCGGTTACAATGAATAGAAGCCATATTCCCAAAGATGAAAAATGATTTTGAATAAAATCAAAAGTGACTAGGCCTAGTGGAGTTTCATGAAATAAGTCTCCACTATACGGATCAACTCCAATTTTACGAAGGTACACACCTTCTGTGACTATATATATAAGGTATTAAAAAATATTTCATTTTTAATTATTAAACATATCAAAACTTACTTCTTTTCCAAGAATTTAAAGCTGTTGATACTTCTACTCTATCAGCTATCACATTTTGGTAATCTGAATTCATCAGAAGTAATCTTAGAGCACCAGCCAAACCAAAGTAGATAATTTGGTTGTCCATTTTATCAATAGTAAAAATTATTTACTTTAACTAATGTCACCCATAAAACTTTAAGAAAATGTTTATTCTATCTGTAGTTTTATGACTAAATCAATAATTTGCTTATAAAACATTGTATTTATTTGTATTTCATCATGTTCGTGTTTCACCTAAGGACGAACGGTTGACTATAGGACGGTTAACCATGTTTGTGTTATAACTTATGACTGTCGCACTCCGCTATAGCTTACAGTTACAGTAGCTGTGTGCGCTGTACCGTGCGCTGTTATGCTACCTTATAGCTATCTAGTCTAGGTTATGTTAAGTCGGAGTTAGGTTAGACCATAGATATTCGGAAGTGCATGGCAATTTGACAGAAATGAATGAACATGTATTATAAGAATGAGAATTTTTGATAACATTATGTAAGAATAATTTAAATACTTGGATACATAAAAAACTGCTAAATGTATACTGATTAAAATAAGATGATTTAAAACTTATATTACAAATTTATTACATGATGAGATAAGATTTTACGTTTTGATGTAACTTATTTTAAGGAATTAATAATCATCACAATAATGGCTAGACTTAAGGGCTGGAGATATTCAGTCTTTATTGGAGCATTTGTTGGTGCAGTAGTATCATTTCAATACTTTACAGCAATTCAACCTATGCTCAATCCAGAACCTTATAGTAAGTTGAATATCTGTACATATTATAAATTTGTTATTGTAGCATAATACTCATAATACTACATGTTTAAATATTTTTTATATTTTTAGAAAAAATTAGAGAACAAGTAGTGTCTAAACTACCTCCAAAAACATACTAATCTGTTAATTAACTAAGATGTAAAGAACTTTATAATTTAATAATAATCAAATGTTATGGAAAATAAAGACATATGAAAGACCTATGTATAAATTATTGAAGAATGTATCATAAAAAGATATATGTATGTATAAAATAGTCAATGTTTATTTTCTGCATTATTAATAAAAGTTTATGTACATTATTTCACAGTGTTGTAATTTTAGAATTTATCATCATCACAAATATCAAGAAAATTGTCATAATCTGAAAGTTGTAAAGCTTTATTTTGTCCAAATTTAGCTCTATAAAAAGTTCCATTGAGGCAAGCAGCTGAAAATATAATTATAATTAGATTTGTAATTTTCAAAAAAACTTCAATAACTCTGGTATATATACCTATCACTGAATTTTGTTTTTCTCCAAAAGCGCAAATGCATGCACACTCAGGTGGTATCGTGAAGCTACTGTAAGACCATAGATTTTCTCCATATTTTCCTAAGACTCCAAAACCTCCTAGACTCGATAACCTTAAACAATGCATAAAAATTTTAGAATTACCTGTATAATGTCTAGATATTTCTAATAAGAATTTGAGTACATACGATGAACGGCGATTAAGTTTTTCATCTTTAATTGCGAATACATGGACCGTTCCTTTATCACTTGACATACATAAGAATTCTGAGTTATTACTGAATCTTAAGCTGAAATAAATATTAGGATTCTTTTAAATAAAAAAATATCTTTGATCAAGTCAGTAACAAATACAAATTTACATACCAATAGGGAAGGGAATTACTGGAGGCATGGAATGAGGTTGGAGATGGACAAACGGCGAAGATGATTTGGGAAAGGAAAGAGACCGAGCATATCGAAGAAAAGCTGAGCACAGGATTAGTAA
>JAPYZO010002294.1:0-25783 GCA_030522905.1 Torymus flavipes
GCGTATACGTGAGCGCGTCAGACGTTTATACATGGCAAAATAATTATTCAAATAATTCATAACCTCAATCAGGCGAAGGATGCGAGTTCCACGCGTATAGTTGAGCGCGTCAGACGTTTCTACATAACAAAATAATTATTTAAATAATTCCTAACCCCAAGCAGGCGGGGGATGCGAGTTCCGCGCGTATACGTGAGCGCGTCAGACGTTATACATGACAAAATAATTATTTAAATAATTCATAACCCCAAGCAGGCTGGGGGTTGACGATCAGTTCAGGTAGGTCGGAAGCCCAGGTCAAAATTGTACATTCTTGCTGAACCTTTCCAATTTCTCGTTGTAAACTTCGGCTGCAGACAGGGCAACTAATGGCTGTGTTTCCTATAATCCCTTGTATGGCGGTTCAATGATATAGTTTATTACGCACTACGGGAGAAAATTTGGACAGCCCACAACTGGTGTAAATTGCCATCACTATCCCCGAGTTGAAAATATCACAATCGCGTTTTTGAGCCGGGAGCGAAAGTGGCACTTGGAGTAAACCGGTAAGACCTAGACCTAGACCTAATTCCTCGCGCTATTATCCTCTTGCGAATATCTGTAAGCAGCTACTGATGACTGTCATTTCGAGAGTCACAGCGGGCGTGCAGATCCACATCGACCACTCAACCTTTCAAGGTAAGTCATAAAACTCCTAACGCATTTTCTCGAGGCGTATCGCGTGCCCTAGTTTCCTTTGCTACCTGCCATCCCATCCTGGAGCAATGCATGTGCATCTAAATCGGAAAAATTTCTTTTAGTCACGCGTTTAAAATTAACTCATGCATATACATCATCATCTTTTCTTTGTTACGCAACCCGGACGTAACAGTAACAATTAAAAAAAAATTAACTCATGCATATACATCATCATCTTTTCTTTGTTACGCAACCCGGACGTAACAGTAACTATTAAAAAAAAACCGCTGCCAATTCATTGGCAATTACCTTCCTCAAACTAAAGCTATTCTTTTAGTAAATTGGTAGTTTACATCTATATATGGGTAAATAATTGTCATTTAACAACAAGCGTGTGTTTTACATATTTTATTTCTTCAAACTTATTTTACGAAATTAACTTGGTCAACAAGTTAACTAAAATTTTTCGTGTAATGCTATAGGCCAATAGAAGAGCACAAGAAGCTTTTCCTATAATTGTAAGCAATAACTCTCTACATTCTTTATAAAAAAGCCATCATTCATTACCCGCGACTTGCCGATTTGTTTGATATTCCTCTCTCTCTCTCTCTCTCTCTCTCTCTCTCTCTCTCTCTCTCTCTCTCTCTCTCTCTCTCTCTCTTTCCCTCGCGCCTTTTCTCTCTTACTCGCAATTCAATATTCTTCTTCTTCCCGTAAGTCCCCTGCTTATACTTCCAAACGTCTCCGAATTGAGTGGCGAGACGAGGCTCAAAGGCGGACTACATTGACGAAATCCCGCCGAAAACCCCTGAGAAAAGAGATGGACGAATAAGATGCGATACTATGAAGGAAAGGGTTTCGCGGAACAACAGGAAAGCGGGAAATGTCTCGTGAAAATGTACCCGGAGCTCACTGGTCCTGCGGCGAAATATGGCGCGGGCAGCAGCAGCGTCTGTTTCCCATTGTCTTGCAGCAGCGGCGGTGACGCTGCAAGTAGCTGGAGTTTTATGCTTGGCGAGCGACGCGACTTTAGTTACCGGCCAACTTGCTCGTATTCTTTGTGCGTACTCGAAGTCCTTTTTTCTGCTGTGCTTGCGCTTAGTGAGAAAGGCGGCAGCCGTGAGTAAGAGTCGGGGGAAAAATGGGAAAGATGGAGGGAGTAGTTTTTGAAAGTAAAATTCTTAGTTCTATGTAATTTTTGTACCGGCTGACGTAACTTTGATTATGTTTCTTTCGTTTATTACTCAAATGAATAGTAACTATATCGTTTTCTGTAACTAGTTGCAATTAGTCGTACACTCATGATATGATTATTCTTAAAATGATGTTTCAAAATAAAAATATAGAATAGAAAATACAGTTTTTTGAAGGAAAAAAAAATGCAACAATTCCGATAAATTTCAAACATAAATCTCTTTGTTTTCAACATTCTGCTGCGTAAATTATTGCTAAATTAAAAACCGTTATGTTCAACATTTAGAATGAAAATGGCAGTATTTCTTAAAAGAAACCAATTCTAGCGTGAAATCTTTAAAAAAAATTCTCGTACCAGCCACTGTTCTTACCTCGACTACAACCCTCCCAAACGTACAAATAGCTGGATTTGACTTTACCTCTCTTTTTCTCTTTCTGGCACCATCCACGGCGCACGTCATCCCGGAAGAAATAGTCACGGCACGCACACGAAAAGAAATGACAGCCCGGTGCGCGCACGCGAAGCACGGAATATCATTTTTCTACGAGCGCTCCCGTAAAAATGACCCATTTTCCGGGTTGACGCGCGCATTCGTCCCGCGGTTCGCTGAAATATCGCGCGGCTGAATTTCGAAGCGCGCGTAATCCGAGCGCGACAGCGGTAATAACGAGATCTCCTTCTTCTTCTTTCTTCTCCTACCGGGATTAAAAACATTATTAAAGGCAAAAGTTTCCTTTTAGCTCGACGGAAAGAAAGGAAAGAGAGAGAGAGCGAGGGAAAAGGCTTCATCCGTTTCCGCGAGTACTCGTTTTGTTTACAAGCTTCATGAAAAGAAGAGAACAAAGAATAGATGTCGCGTGTTACTCCTCTTCAGCCTTTTTTTTGCTTCGGAGCCTGTAGGAACAAGGGAATGCGTCTGTCTTTCGGCTTATACTTTGTTCGTTTTTGAAAAGTAGTATCGGCACGTGTAGACGACGCGCAAGGCAAAGAGCGCAATGAGCTTTTCCTTTCGGCGAGCTTCCGTTTCCAAATCGCTGATTGAGAAAAGGCATGGCGACATTAAAATTGTAGTTTTTATCCGATATAACGAAGAAGGAGCGCTGTGCAGTCGTTTTTACAATACATTGTATTGAGATGGTTCTACTGTCTGGCTTTTTTGTATGCTTGCCACGGACGGCCGCTACCGCAGTCCGTGATTTCAAAGTAATGGATTATAAAAAGTATTTCTGTGCGAACAATTAATTCAAGATTATACAATACACGACTAAAATTAATACAAAACATTGTCATTTCAATAACTACCTTATTCGCAAACTGCACCAACACACAGCGTCTTCTTATCGTCGGTCTAAAATATCCAACTCCGTAGCAGCGCTACTACTTCCTATCTCTCGTAAACCTGTGAAATGATAAATTTCAGAGAGCACACTTTATTAAAAAATTTTCAAAGCGCATCGCTCGCCCGTACGTTCGCTCGCTGCAGCGCTTTTCCCGCGTAAAAACATTGCAAGATTTATGGTCACGCGCGCGTGCGCGCGCTCTTTCGCGAAAATTCAATTTTTCTCCCGGAGAAGAGAAGTCTCTTCAAAACCATCCGACAACGGCCTCGAGACATTAATCCTCGCAACTCTCTCCCTCTCTTTCTCGCGTATATGTAATTCCCGTATACCATCCGCGCAATCGCGTATTCCTCTTTTCCCTTTTATTTCGTACGCGCTTTCAAAGGGACACGAGACTCCGTGGTCCCTCATCGATCAAAACGCAGGGTTCTATAATAGCTGTGTCTTTGTGTATTTGTGTACGGGTGTATATGTGCACGAAATATGACAGTAAGAGTAAAGAGGAAAAATGGAAAGTAGACGATGTTTAGAAGGCGAGATGGAAATACGGCGCCAGTTGGAATCAAGATGGCTTCGGTCATTTCTTTTTCTCGGAATTTTTACGTGTACAATGTGTCGCAGAAAAATGAGATTCGCGACGTACCTACATATTATTTAATATGGAAGTAGGAGTTAGAGTTGCAAATAAAAGTGGAATTCGAATGTAAAAGTTTTCTATGCGCTATACAGTGTACAGTATTTCTTATTCGCAGTTATCGACTTTGCATTGAAATATCTTAAAGATAAAGTTTTTTCGTGAGTTCTCAGGGTTGTCATAAAACGTCAGTATATTCCTGAATAAAATATAAAATATCGGCTGCGAAGCATATACAGAATTCATACTTCTGGAAAAAGTTTTCCATCAAAACATCGCATAAAGCAAACAGAGAGGGAAACACACAAAAGCTTCGCTCCTTCAAGTCTTCATCTTATTCAAAATGCGCGCAGTTCTGAACCTCTTCCAAAAACAATAAAAACGACATTTACGCATTTCCATCGTTTCCTCGTATGTCTCTCCGCTCCTTCCAACTTCTTAAAAACAGCAATCCATCCTCCCTACTCTCCGCCATCATATAAACAGCCTCACGTACTCTATTAATTCCTCGAGACCGATAAAACCACCCCTGCAGCGCAGCTGCGTGGTAAAAAAAGGAGAGGAACACCGTCTTCTTCCTCATCCCTCGAACCGCAAGCGAAAACGATCCCGACTACACCGGGAAATGTTATGTAGATGCGGCTGCGCGAAGGTAGCGACGCATTCACTTATTCAATGAGTTATGAGCGTCTGCGCGCCGCGTCGTTCCTCCTCCTCCTTCTCCGGCCCTCGCGATTTGCAAGAAAAAGAAATCGCGCGCCGGGGAGAGAAAGTGGCTCCGCGAAAGTTCGCCCCGTGGCGGCGTGCCTCGCATTTCGAGGGCGGAAACTACTCGTTTATTTACGAGGGGTAGGACGAGGAGAAGAGCGCCGCTGAGGCATAAACTCGGCAAACAAACGGCCTCGCAGCCGTCTTCAAGTCCGAGACGAAACGAGCGCGCCGACTATTACTGCGCGCCTCGAAAATTAAGGAGGACGACCACGACGTGAATCAAGCGGTAACGAAAGAAAAGCTCATTTTGGTCGATGCATCCGTTTATCGTTGTGTGATTCGTGCTATGCGAATGGCATTGTGTGGGTTTTTTTATAGAGGAAATATTACTGCGTGTGGGTAAGTATGTTAAGCCGATAGTGTGTAACGATGTTAATTATTCGTATGTTATAGAACGGAATCGAAATTAATAATAATTTAATACGACGGGGGATGAAATATTCCGTGTATATTCGAGCACGGTATTAAATTCCCGTTCTGGTTTGCTCGATGAGTATTACGTGATTTCAAATAATTTCTCTATTTTGCTGAAATTTCAATAGATAATAATAATCCGACAATGGTGAAAGAAAATATATCTAATAGCAATGGCCAATGAAATTATATACATTTAAACGTTATTGTATTAAATTCAAGTAAATTAGAATTCGTTTATTAATGAATTATTGTTTACAAAATTGCAAATGAAATTTTATACATATTATGGAAAAATAGTGATGATATTTTATGAAATTTAATAAATATGCAAATATTTAAAATTTTACTCTGATGTATACAAAGAATTTTATCCTTTATTAAAAACTATAAAAATTGAATTTGGCAACAATTTTATAATCAATATCCCTCATCGTATTTTTAAACTGAAAATAAACTTTTTAAATATACCATCGCTTCAAGAGAAAATGTAGGTAATAATTTTTCCACTTAAACTTGTCAATAATAATCTCCCAGTTCCACTATCGCAAACACTATCGTCTCTCAAACTGACTCGTGAATAAAACGACTCCGTAATTCTCCCTGAACGCATTGACACACAACCCCGTATCTCCTTTCCTCGAATCCCCGGAAAAGACTACCACCGGCGCCACTCGCAAATCGACGCCCGCGGCTAAGCTCTCCCACCTCGAAAAATCGGCCAAACAACAACGGTCAAAAGCACACACACCCCCACAGCCAATCCTTCCCTCCCTACTATCTCTCTTTCCACTCGGCATACTTACGTTACGGTCAGTCAATGCGCGACTGAGGCAATCCATCACCGTTGTCAAAGTAGCGCGCGCGGGGCGGCGTGGTGTGGCGGCCATTCCCACGGGCTTATCGCTAAAGCGCGAACATCCGACGAGATTATCGGGGATTCGGGAGGACGTCGCGCGTCCGCCGCTGCCGTCGCCGATCGTCAATCTAAATCGAAACTGAAATCGAAACAGAATCTCGACCCCCGCGCGGCGCTGGCTAAGCGCGGCTAATCAATTAAATCTTCCTCTCGTGTGCACGCGCGAGTGAACCAGCGGGAGGCGACGGGAGACGGGTAAGAGGAAGAGAAAAAGAGAGACGGTTCGTGGTTGATGCACTTTTCAGCTCGATGAACTGGAGGTATGGTGAGTTTTTGCGTACAAGTGCAGTATTGAGACAACTTTTAATGAACATTGGTAAAAGAAAATATATTTGTGGAAAGTTTTTTTAATTTTCTTAATTGAAGTCTTTTTTCGAGACACTGACTTTTTCACTACTGTTTATTTTTGTTCCAAATCTATACATCTGTTAAGAATATTTTATAACATTCGGAGATTCAGGATTTCAGATTTGAGAGCGTCCTTGAAAATTTCCCAAAATTGTGTCTTGAATAGTAAATTAACTATGTATAAAGTTCCTTTCATGGATTGAGCCGATATATGGCTTGGCCGCGCTTTAGAGGATATCTTTTCTTCATTTAGTACACTTGTACGTGCCGCAATTATAAATTTTCTCATTCGTTTTCTACATTTTTGGGTTAGATAAAAACTATATAGTACACGTTCAACAAACTTGAATGCTTTTATTATTTACCAATTCTCTCTTCTAATAACTACACAAAACACTCATCCGTATATAATCAAACATAATTCACCCTCCACGTAAAATCACTTCGATTTCTAAAAAAAGTTAATTCAAACGAAACCTACTAAATCGCGAACCGAACATCTTACAGAGTCAAATACGGAGCCGCATAAAAGCTCGTCTTAAAAGCCATCTAATAATTTGCCCGGCGCAAGCACTATACCTCGCTCGCTCGAGACCGAAGCCAATGAAACTCGCCGGGGAAAAATTGAATGGCAAAGAGATCGCGCAGACGGAGAGCGCGCGAGAGCAGCCAGCGATATCGTTCATCAAATAGCGCGCTAGCGCGAGAAGCTCTTTTCCGCGTGGAAAAGGCGGGCGTTATCAGGCGCTCTCGCGCGCGCGAGGGCCGTTTCAGGCTACTGAAAATCTCGCTTCGACCGAGGAAAAGTGTGTGTGAGAGTGAGAGCTGGGCCTTAAGATCTGGAAAATGTATTTCACATTTATTTTCCCGTAGCGGATGTGCACACGTACGGGGATTTGAATTTCATTGAAGGTAAGAGCGAGGCGAAAAGGATGGGGCGGGTCGAGGTGAGGCGAGAGTAGCAGTGAAGTACGTGGCGCTGTGGAATTAGATTGCCGGGTTTTCCGGCGAATATTTGTAATGTGTTACTTTTATGAGGGTTTTGGATTTTGAGTTTACTTCAGTTACAGTCGATCGTGGTTAGCGTTATAATATTGACATAATTCAATTCGCATTACCTATTTGAAAAAAGTAACTTTCATTATACTAATATTACGACGAATAACGTTAACCAGATCTTGCTTTCGGAGATCCCACAACTGCTATTCACACAAAACTCGCACGCAACTAACTCCCGCGACCACCACATATACAGCCGCTGAACACAAAACCACTTATTACGAATTCCACTAAATAAACCCCCCCCCCCCAGTCCGAGCTGCAACGGGCAACCGTCCTCCTCCCTCTCTCTCGTATATATATACGGAACGAACGAAAATAGTCGCTCGCCCTCGGGAGAGAGATCAAAGCTCGCAACCTTTGACGCACCGAAACGAAATGAAGTCGGAATAACGAAAAGCGGGAGGAGGCGCGCACTCCCTTTCTCTCCTCACCGCACACCCAATCGATCCCCGGAAACGCAATATAAGCCGCAAGAGAGCGACTCCGTTTCGCGCGTAACGAGGCGCGCACAAGACATCTTACGCGGCTGAAATTACAGCAAATACCAGACCACGCCACCGCATTACTACACTCCCGCATAATTGCGTGCGAGGATGCGCCTAATGACCTAGCGCTGCGCTGAAAGAATGGTTGGGGTGTAGGAAGCGAGGGGTTGACGTGCGAGAGCGCAGCTCCGAGATTTAATATCGGGCGGGGGGGATGAAGCGCGCGATTTGCATTGGAACTCGAAACACGCCCGATGATCGCGAGATATTCTGGAATTTCCATAGAGAGAGAAGGGGGGAAGGATTATAGCTGGTTGCGAGGTATTTGCTCGCGATGCTACGAGCTGGAATACGAAATTTGTGCAAGTTTTAATGTCGGGTGTAAGTTTTTTTAGGACTCGGGTGGAATGTTGGCTAATATCGACGATCGTTTGATAGTTGAGATTTAAAAGTGTGCGTATAGTTTAATCTTTGATCGATTGAACTAATTCACGGAAGTTCTGTTACTGATGTAAATCAAGATTCTAGGAAGGTGTACTAATTGAATTATTGTTGAAAGTGGGGGAGAAGAATCAGAAGCGATTCTGAGGGAGAGCCGTTACAGGGAATGGAAATATAAAAATTTAATACGCACATTCAGGGGTAATATCCATAAAACGCATGAGTAAATGTCATGTAGAAGTAAAACGCTCTTTAATGGAATCCCTCTTACTACTATATACTCTACCATTCCATTGTTCCCTGCGACGTTTACGTACAGCTGAATACATTTTTTGTCAAAAGACAATGTACTTTACATAAATCAAGCGCAGGCCCACTTATATAACTGCCACTACATTTTATTCTATCGTTGCGAAACTTTGCAAAGACCTACTTTTGCACGTACACCATCTATATTCATGCTTCTTTTTCAAAACCAAAAAATTCAATTTATTTCCAAGTCGTCTAAAACCACCGTAACCCTGATTACACAGGACGAGCAGCGCAGCTCACCCGCCACAACAACACTTCCCGCGAAAAACCCTTGCGAGCGCGCAGGGGCGAGAAAGAGAGATCGAATTAGCCGCCTAACGAGATTCTCCCTTTCCTCACCTCCTTCGTCCTCTAAACAAGCCACAACAGCCATAATTCGAGTTCGAGAAGGGAGAGGGCAAAGTTTGGGCACGGCAAGGAATCTCATTCACGGCAAACTGCAAAGAACAAGCGGCATCCAGTTCTTTCATTACTACTACGACCCTCGGCCGCGTATAGTTAACGAAAACATCTCTCTCTCTCCTCGCCATCGTTAGGGAAGTTAGGTAAAGAGGTGGGGGACAGCAACAATGGCAAATGCAGTTTGCTGACAGCTCCTACATACACACACCGACGGTGTATATATATATTGCCTCCCAGGTGGTTTGGGACGCTGGTTTAGGCGACGACTCGTGGCGTTGTTGGCTCTCGTGTGATACGCGAGGAGAGCAGAAGCACGTCTGAGTGGAGAGTAGCTGACTAAGGTGTCCGTAGAGAGAGTGGGAGGGAGAAGGATAGGATGGGAGAGCAAAGAGGTCCGAAGATATCGCGCGCGGGGGGCAAGTTTCGCAGGTGCGGGAGAGAGTGCAGACCGCTGTTGTTTCGCCGGGTGCTTGTCCCATTCAGGAGGTATGATGCGAACGCGGCTGTAGAGCTTTGGGGAGCCGTTGGCTAGAGGATATTTTGTTTATGATGTTTTGGGAGAAAGAGGTAGGTATGGTTTCGGAAAAATAGATAACGAATATTAAGCTCATAATAAAAATAAATGATAATTTTATTTCATTTTTGTAATAAACCAGTTTTAAATGAATTTAAGAGTTTCAGATTATCAACCAGCTATATTGATTATATCCGCTGCGGAGAATAGCAAACCTTTACAATCCATAAACCGGTATGAGCACATGATTTAATGTGATTAACGTCTATTGATTCTTCGTACTACTAAACCTGATTTAAACAGTAATTAAGCATCAATCTATTCATTCGCTAACTTTATTACGTTCAACATTCGAATATCTGTCAATACAACCATTCACGGTTCAATTACGTTATCTAATTTTGATTTCACTGTACTATTCACATACCGGCCGTTAAATTTAATACACAATCAATACCTAAAACCAGCACCACCACCACCACCGCCACGCAAAATCCTTCTTTAAATCCAAAACAACCCACTCAAAATCCGAACTATCCATTAACCCCCTTATCAGCATAAGCGCTACAAGCAACCAACTACTCCCGCCGCACCAAACTCCCTCTCAACTTCTCGCCTCCGAACTTTCGCCTCCGCGCCTCAGTTCGCGAACAACCCATCCCGCGCTTCCCTCTTTGCGCGAAGATTTAGTCGAAATCACCTGGGAGCGATTCAGCGCGCGATAAGCTAACCACTCGCGAGCGCGCCCTATAGGCGCATTAAGAAGCCTACGCGGTGCGCCTGCGTTTAAAATTCAGGCGCGCACAGACGCGATATTATCTCTCACTCTCTCTCGAGACAATTAAATTAGCCGGCTATTGAAATTGAATTATTTCGAGCCGCTCGCGCGGTCTTTGCATGCGCAAGTTGCCTTACCGCGCGCAACATCGAACGTGGGCGTTAATTAGGTAGTCGCGTAGCGCGAAGGTAATTACGTCGTCGACGCGATTAAATCCGTCGGGCTTTTTTACGCGCGATATAGTGATTGCCTCTGCAGTGCGCGTCGTTAACAGGCGGTTTAATTATTCTTTCGTGCTTTGATAGACTCGAAGGTATAGGAGGGATTTTAGAGAGCACGAGAGACCGAGTTCAAAAGAAAGACGCTCGCTATCGGCGCCGCTGCAACCATTGATTTCTATTAATTCGGACTGATTCTCAGTTAAATCGAAAGAGAAAGCGCGAGGGCCGGATTAATGGATTTAGAGGGAAAGGCCATTAGAGCCAATCGCCGGGATTAATGGATTTTTTTTTTAGCGCAAAGCCTGTAATTCGAACGGCGACGCGACGTGGACTGGAAAATCCTTTGGAGCGAGAGGGTGTAAAAAAAAATAATTGGAGAGATTTTTCCGAAAATTTTTCAGCGTTAATGATCTGGCGCGTGAGAGGGACACGGGACAGAAGGGGGCGCGATGTATGCAGAGCTCGTATCCGTTCCGTAACACTTCAGTTAGTTCGGAGTTGGTTCTATCGCGAGGCTGTGTTACAGCCATTGCTCTCTCTCTCTCTCTCTCTCTCTCTCTCTTCCTCTCTCTCTCTCGCTCGTCGTTGGACAGTTCAATTACCGAGCGCTGAGGGACACGTTCCTTTATCGCAGATTAAGTCAGCTGTCGCTCTTTCTCTCTCTCTTTCTCTCACTCTCTCTCCCTCTCTCACTTGCGCTAGGTCTCATCGTTTGGAATTTGCACACGATTGCTATTAATAGTTTTTTTGGTAGAGAATTTTAAAATACTTTTTTTTAAAGTGTACTTTAAGTGCGGGGGTTTGGAAATCTATTAAACTTACTGATTTAAAGTCTCATTTTTCAACAATAATTTATATCGGAAATTTCCGTTTTATATTCATACATTGGAAGATGTAAAGTCGGCATTGAAATTTCACAAAAATATAGTTTATCATACTAAAAAATTTGAATAAATCTTTTTTCCATGAAAACTAGCATACCAACTTGCATGGGAAGGGTATTAAAACTTTTAATATAAAACTTTTGTAATAGGATTTTCAGAAATATGTTTTAAATATAATAAATGTATATAATTCTTGAACATATTACTTTGATAAAATGCCATATTTACTATTTCGATGTAGCAGATTTTTAAATCATAGAGTATAAATGGTATCATTATCCACATGCATAATTAGTATATAAGTATCTAAAAAATACGTAGCTTCCTCTTTGAGGAAGCAAAAAGAATCATATAATCACTAGCATAATTTTCAATGATAAATCTCAATACATATCAGTTCGAGCTCACCTACCCTCCATCTTACATATATATAAGTAACCCTTTCTCATCCCTCCACCCTCCGACACGCACCGTTTCGCGCGCACGCACGTCCGCGCAATATACACAACCTCTGCGCCTCTTATCGGTGGCGACTCGCTGTCGTACGCGTAATAAGTATAATTCACGGTCGCGTAAAACCAGCGTCACTACGTCGCGTTAAGATCCCATTAAGGATCGTCGGAGCGGGCGTTCGCGATCCTATCGTCGGGATCACGTAGCCGTGGCTCGTTTATCAAGGCCGCGGACGCCTCGCCTCCGCGCGTCGAAATGCATATTTTTCCCCGCGAGATTTATCGCTCACTGGCTGTTATTTTTTATATACAAGCATACAATGCTGCAATTGTGTTGTTTTATTTACATTTATATATATGTACTCACGTATCTTTGTAGGTATATATGTGTACATTGGAGGCAAACAAAAATATAATCTGGCATCCGGTGCCGGCGAGACAATAATGAAAACGAATCTTGCGCAATTTAATGCACATCGTTAATCACACGACGAAATTATATTTTCGCGGGATGCGGGCTGTGTGCTTTCTCTTCTCACATCTTTTTGCTCACTTCCACCAATTTATCGTATACATTGCGCGTTGTTTTTTTTTATATCAGATCGCTTTTTTTTTGCTGTAGCACAAAGGAACAGGGATAATCACGATGAATTTTGAATTGAGCGCGTTTCCGCGGAATTCTTGACGAGTTTTATTACTGCAAAAGCGTATTAATCAGAGGTGATGCTAAACGAGGTGGATATCTAGTTAGCGCCCATATGAAACTATGCACGCAGGGCAACTGTATATTCTAAATGAGAAATGATCGTCCGATGTGCTACCGAGTGGGATGTAGTTATGTTGCGTAGAAATACGATTGCGAAGTGCGTTATTGCGGAAGCCAAATGGCGTATTGAGTTGACCGCAATGATTATTGATCTGAGATAAGAGTTGGGATGGGCAAATAATGATGACGAAGAAGGGACATGTGGTTTCCAAAATTCGAAGCGTGCTTGAGATGAGTTATCTGAATTAGTTTACAATGCAACGGTAGATAATTATTATTTACCAGTTGGCTTGCACATCGTTTACATTGTTTGAACGTTGTATGCCCGTTCAGCACTTATTAATATCGTATATGTATAATCTAAATTATAAACTAAAATGATGAATCATAAATAAGACTTTCTTTACTATTTTCTGCAGCGTTTGTCAATAGAACTATTTTGTTACTCTTGATTTAGCACTTTTTAAATTAATTAAATATATTCAACGAATTATTTTATTTGGTAAAAAATACTAAATAAGTAATAAGATGAGGAAAGCGTCTGTTGTGTTGTATTATACATTGCAGTGTTAGGTAAACGATTGTGTAGAAGTGCCACGACCTATCGAATAACGGAAACCCCCCGTGGCAAACTAAATTGATTTTTCAAACCATCACACCAGAATTATCTACAAATTATAAATCAAACGTATGTCTATAATCATCTCATTCATATGTCTATACTCTACATTGAAAAAAAAAGGCGTTAGGATAGTAAAACTGAGTATATTAATTTATACCTTAACTATCTTTTTTTGTAAAATAAACTATTATATGTTAATAATAAATATCTTTATATGATTCAAACGACTATAAATTATAGTACCTGAATTATTGTATACATTCAACTGAATTTTTAATAAACTTTATTATACTTATTTAGTATAATATAATATTTCCTTTCGAATTTTTTTAATATTCCAAATTTTACTATCCTAGTCATCTCTAATCGCACTTCGCGCGCCGTAATTTTAGCATAACTTCGCGCCACTTTTATTTTTGTAACCTAGCAAACCATTACTCCCACCAACCAAATTACGAATACATTGATATCATAATAAATCCATCATTTTTTAAAGAGAGGATAATATAGTATCCAATAACATATTTATAGCTATCTTCATCATAATTTTGTTGTTTGTATCACAAATAAAACTATATTTCATATTACTTTTATGTGAAAATATACTATGTTCTTTCCTCAGTGCAGTACTATAAAAACAACAAATGCATTTAACAGAATCAGTAAATTTATTTATAAATCGAAATTCTTAAAAATAAGACCAAGAAAAAACTTTACCCGATAACGACATAAATTGAAACCCTTTTAAATTAGGAACTCGACCAAATTTTGTTGCTTTATTTTTATTTGTACTATTCCCGCAAATTACTTTTTTGCGAACTTTTCAAGCGAAAATGTAAATTTTTTCCCCCGGCCATTTCTTATATACGCGGAAAAACTTTCAGCGAAAAATATTTCGCAAAATACCGACGCCCGTACAGCGAAATGGAACAAACAAAACCTCTCTATTCTTTTCAATACAAAACTGTTTATTCCACCACCGCCACTATCGCAATTTTCGAAAAATATTCCTTTAACGTCATGGACTGTTCATTCTCCCAATAAGAGCACCTCTGCAAAAAAAAGCTTCCGAACATCCTGCACCGCAGAACTCTCCTCCTACCTCGAAAATAAAAGACCGAAACAGTATAATAGCGCAGCGGCGCTCGCGCTCCCGATACGCGGCCCCATAAATAACGAGCGCGGGCGAATAGATTCGGCATAGCGCAGCGCGCACTGGGGGGGCTTTGTATGCAAAGTATACTCTAGCCGGAATTCATCGTGGGGCGGTTATGTAAATTTCGAAATTCACCCTCGAAATCCCGCGAGCCCAGATTAATGCTCTCGCCTGTGTGTTGAATCGACGATTCCGCCTTTGGCGCGATCGAGCGCTCGTAGGCCGCCGAAGAAATAGCGCGAATAATCTCTTTTGCCGAAGGTGTGCGCCGAAGGGTTCGAGGAGAGCGTAATTTCGACGATTATCGCCGATTCATTTGGAGTTTATCTTTATGGGGGGTAGTAGGAGAGGGCTGAATTAGTTTGTACGGGGGGTTCGGAAGTGTCGCCTTTCTGTAGGAGTTAATTTGTCAGAGAGGGCTTGAGAGAAGGGCATTCGTTTTTGAGACGTAATTGAATAGTAAAAAGTTATTTTCATCTAAAGCGTAAAGGGTTTAACGTCTTAATTGATAGTATTTTTAATGAATTAAATTTTCTTGCGAGATTTAAAATCTTTTGAAATTTACGAATAGTTAATGTTCTCGCATTCTTAGAATACTTCATAATTTATAAGATTCGTGCTGCAAAGAAAATGTTAATTCAAATAATATTACATTTTATTTCAAAAGAGCATATTCCGCGCGTAGGATTTGCCCTACTTGAGCCCGACTTATACTACTTACTGAAATTTAGACAGGTGGAATATTCTGTCATTTTAAATGAAAATTCACGAATATTATATAATTTCGTAAAACGGTCTCTCTGGATTACATTAATATCATCAAAATGAATAATAGCAATTCTAGTAGAATATGCAAATCGTTTTTTAATAACTTTTTATTAAAATCCACCTTACTTTAAATAACCCATATTTTCTCAACAATACTACACAAAAGTGCACTAAAAACCTAATATTTACGACTGCATTCCGACCCCCCAATAAACAATCGGCTATTAAAACTTTTCATTGTCCACAATCCCATCACAGCGCGCGCAATACAAATTCGCGTCCGATCCTTTCATTTTTCACCACCCCCTTATTAATCCGAAAATTATGAAATCCCGCGAGCAATCCCCCGCGGCAGCCACTATTTAACCACCGCTCGCAATTAAACGAATCAGGGACGCGCACTGGCACCGACGGTTATAAAGGCGCGACGCGCTATAGTATACGCGCGCTCGCGCGATAAATTTTCGCCAATTCCCTCTCGCGAACCTCATCAAACCGAATGCGGGGTGGTGGGGTGGCGGCGGCGGTGGTTAAATTATGCCTGGGCTCGGTCTAATTTGCCAGGCGCGACGCCGCCGCTGAAGCCGAATGTTTACAGATGCTAATGAGAAGCGAGAGCAGCAGCGTCACGTGCGTTCGCTGTGGGTCAATCTCGGTGCCGCCGGTGGGTATACAGTGCGGCGGTAGTGGTCTGGGCGTTGTCCAAAATTATAACTCTTTTATGAAGGGAGAGAGGCTAGTGCTGCTGGCAAAGCGCGGCGTTGGCAGTGGTTTCGGTCTTGGCCGACCTTTCGCAATTCGGCTGAGGCGGGATTTAATATTCGGCGCGAGAAAGGAGGATGACCCGGTAGACGGTTGGTTATGTAATGTAATAGGGATGAGTTTTGTATAATGACGTTTTACAAATTTTTTCGAGTAAAAATAATGAATGAATTTCAAACAAAATTTAAGAGCTCCAAAAAATTTTTAAAATTTAAGAGAAATAATTGTAGAATTACAAAAAAGATAATAAATATAAAATTATCGAAATAAATTAAATAATAATGATAGTTTAAATAATTTGATTGTGAAGCAATAATTTTCCTACAATGTTGCAGCTTTGATCAAGAAAATAACATTTATTTATTTATTTATTTATTTAACCAGAGTACAAAAATATACAAGTCACTGACATCTAGATATACAAAAATATATATGAGATACAGAGCACTTCCTCTATGATTTATTATTTATTATTTATTTATTTATATATTATTTTACTATGTTATTTTATTCTATATAATTATATGCATACGATTTTACCATTAAGTTTAAAATACATAAAGTCTATCATAATTTCCATTTGCAATCGACGAAATACCAAAAGAATTAACATTTTGAGTTTGCCAGCAGACAATTAGATTGTATTTCAATTCAAACGTGAATTCATGTTCATAGTGAACTGAAATTACAACTGAAATTACCAGATTACGAATACTCGTCTGATTTACGGGAAACCCAATATTCATGAATTTTTGGAGTTGCTGATTACAAACCGTGGAAATTGTAAAGCAGGATGCCCGTGGAAATTACTCTTCTCATAAAACGAGGAAATGAAGAAACTCTATTTGCTCTTGCCAACTCTGGATTTACATAAAACAACAATGTCTTTTTCAAAAATAAGATATTCTACAAAAACATGAAAATGTACTTTCTTCTCTTAGCGAATGCGAGCGTCGTTGAATTTTAAATAATTTTATAGCTTTATAGTACAGTGAAATTCGTATTTTTTATAATCTTATACAAGGAAAACATTTTTATTCTCTACTATACTTACTTGTAAGAAGAAATAATACGTTTATTGAAAAAATTTTTGTTTCGTACATTCTTTACGAATAATAATAATTTTTAATAATAGTAAATAATTTTTCTTTACTCTTTTCCAAAAAATCTGTAAGTGATTCAGTGAGGCCTATCAAACTCAAAGTCAAAATAATAAAAGTAAAGACCTACTCTCTCGAATATCCGAATTTCCGAATTCTCATCTTATTTACACGCAAATTCGCGCATAACCATCACAAAAGACACGCCTACCTCTCCAGCTCCCAAGAAACTCCGGCACCCAACTCTGCCATTATAAAATTTTCCGCTCATCGACGCGCACTTCAATTAACCAAATTAACCGCGCGCTCACGCCGCCCTCATGCAAATATCCTCCTGCTCGTATATCTCCTCTCTGCGAAAATAAGCAGAAGCGCGGGGCTTTGAAAGACGAGTAGAGCACAGAGCCTCGCGCACCATCTCGCTATATCAATGCACTACAGGCCGACCCTCTGCCAACTTTCTCTCTCCCTCTCTTCTCTCGTAGAAAGTTATAATTTCCAAGCTCTAAGACTCCCTCTCTCTCTCTTACTCTGTGCGCGCGAAGAACCTGGCAGTGCAACCTCGTTGTCGCGTTAGCCCGTCAAAGGGATGGCACGCGGCGAGGTGTTAAACGAATTTCTCGAAAGAGGGTGCGAGAGAAGTGGGTACTACATACTACTACTACTACTACTACCGCATACCCAACTTTCGCGACAATTGGGGAAGTTTCGGTTCCCTCTCTCTCCCTCCGATAGTGAATGCAGCGGAGGGAGAGAGAGAGAGAGACACGCAGGGAGAGATTGTCGCACGACACGCGATAAAACTTGGCCGAGAGATGCCAGGAGGGAGAGAGAGACGCGAGAGCGCTCGCCTAATTGCTCCCTGTGCTTTTCATCGAAAGTTGACGAGAGTGGCGGCGGCGGTGGAGGAGGAGCTGCTGGAGGCGCTGTTCTGCTTTACTGCGAGCGCGGCGCTGTGCGTGTAGGTAGGTACTGAGAGTATACGAGCTATTCAGGACTTACCCTCGCGGAACGTCGAATGCTGCGGTGCCGTGGAGATACGATATTTTTCGTGTTTTGAAGAGGTACAGATAGAGTTAATAAAAAATCGAATAAAAGGAGGATATCAGTTATATTTTGTAAAAAAAGCTTTTTCTTTTTAAGTAAAAAAAAGAAATGATGGAAATAATAACTGTTGCGTCAGATTTGTGCATATTTTTAAATAATTTCTTGGGCGACTCAACTTAATTAAATTTAATGTCTAGCTAGTAATCAGAAGATCTCTAGAGCAAACCTTGTCTTTATCAAACTAACATGGAATATCACTTACAAGTGCCTTATATACAACATCAAAGCCCATTCGTTTGGACTCCATCTTTACATACTGTAGGTTCCATCGTGAATTAATGTCGTAACAGTTCGTAAAGTTTAAAGCAAAAATATAATAACAAATTAAATTATCTTTGAAAAATACTAAAATTTTGGGATGCAAAAAAATGAAAAATAAATATTGATAAAAATTAAAACATATATTAAATTATACACAAGAACAAATTTTATACGTAAAACCTTGTAGCAATATTGAATAAATGGTCGAAAGAAAATGATATCCAAGATTGATAGGGTGAAAGGATACTTTTTTAAGTTATCGATCATCTTGATACTTATATTACCTTTATAAAATAATGTTCGTAGAATGTTCTATAATATTAAAGAAATTTGTTGACTAAGACTATTTGATAAAAACGACAAACATTGAAACATTTCGTATATAAAAAACTAAATAAGTGATTCGAGGCAGGCAGTATTATTGACAATTCTTATACTTACGTCTGACTATGTTACGCTTCTTCCACTTGAATATGCCATCGACGCTCTAGTAGATTGCGGTGCTCTTTACTCCAACCCAAATTATATTTTGCTCAACATAAAATAAAATCAAGTTGAACTTTAGCAGCAAAAACTTGAAGAATTAAAATAAAAAATCTTTGAAAAAGTAGTAAAACAAATATAATTAATGAAACACATTGAATTGACATAAATGTTAATAATACTATTCACCTTGGCATTTATTTTTAGGTATAGGCCAGAAAGATTTTATTATTTTTTTGTAATAAAGGAAAATAAACAATAAATGGTATACTGTCTTGTCTATAATAAGTATATTTAAATTGAATTCTTCAGCAATATTTCTTCTACAGGGAATTCTTTCAAGGATACATATAAATAAAAGAAAACGACAGACTGCCACTGCGTAAATGTAACATTTATTTTTGGCATGATTTATGACAATAGATATACACGGATTAATAAGTTTAAATACAAAAATGAATTGACTGTAGACAGGACTGTGTAGTGAAAATACATCGAAGCCTTTTTTTATTCTTTCTATCTTTTCGTTTCAACGACGCCTCAGTCTCGTCTCGCTGTGTGTCTCGTCCGCTTTCCCTCCACTATCATACGTCGCCCCTTCTCTCCCTCTCTCACTCGCCGCGATACTCATTTTTCTCCCTCTCTCTCCATTTTTCTTCACCACGCAATGTTACCACCACCGTGTCTTCGTCTGCAGCCGATAAAATCGCCCCAACGTTGTCACGAGAGGAGGGCGTCCGAAAAATTTGTGCCTCTGTTTCTCTAACTCTCTCTTTCTCTTTCCGACGAGTGCGCCTTTCGCCGGTATACGAACAAAAATAGGGATGGGGCGAAGGGAAAATCAAACGCGAGTGATCGATGATGCGCGCACGCAATCGCACAAAGGAATCGGAGAAATGGAAATTAACGTGGAGCGGTGTATGCGTGAAACAAAAAGGTACGCGGGGACAGCCGGTAAAACGGGGGACGGAAACACACTCGAGCGTGTTTCTCTCGCGCGCGCACGCGTTTGACAAACTGCTTTTTTTGACTCTCTCCCTCCCTCTTTCTCTTTATGCTTGCTTGATTCCGCTTCTCTCGCTCTTCGTTCACTGGTTTACTTTCGGACACCCTACGCGCGCTATCGCGTCTGTTATCGTACATATACATATTTGTTTGTTTTTTTTTATTGTGTAATACGAAGCTTATCGTCCTTAGTGAGACGTACACTTGTGTTTTTTTTATTTTTCTTTGAATTCTTTTACGCATGGCGAAGCGCTCTTACATATTTAACGACTATTTACAGCTTTGATTGAAAGTACGGGCGACACTTCGTGTTGTTGTTACATCTTATATACGGTTGAGATTTACAAAACGAAAAATAGACGCTTATACAACTATCATAGCAAATAGAATAACTTTTATTTTCCAGACAACGCAAGTGTGTGTTTGTGATCGAGAGTCCGGCGACAATCGATCAAAATCTTTGGAACTTTCGTACGTAAAAAATGCCTCACACAATCAACAACGAAACGAAGATTTATTTACGTGTATAAAAAACGTGTAACGACTTTTTTTCTTTCTTCCTCTACCCACACAATGCATCGCAGACGTAGTGCAGAATTACATATCCCCGTGTATACGTGTGTTGCGGAATGCTCGCGCCACACTATCGTAACCTTATGTCCTGAAAAATATTTGGCACGAGAATATTGGGTCACAGGTGCATAATACCGAGCGGACGTAGAAAAGGAAAAACGGTAAAAACGTGAACACAACAGCCGCGCTTAAGAAACTCTTATTGTATAATACATCGTCCTTAACGATAAATTGTTTTTAGATATCGACATTGTTCGTTATTTACGGAGACATTATTTTTATTTACCGATATAATGCTTTTTATAGAGACACGGCCGGCCTTCACTTTACGCGAGCTCGAACACTGAAGAAACAGCTACTTTTGTATCGTAAGCTAATACGTTATTAATCATTATTATAATTATTTTCCCGGCTGTCCGAGATTAAATGCTGAAATAAATATAATTTAAAAACTGTCTGACAATTTCAATGGAGATCAAACGGAACGGAGAGCAAAACACGGCTTCGTAGATAACTAACGCTGTCGACGTCCTATTCCATTTATAATACCGTGTATTTATCGCTTAATTAATACGTCATTATTTATAGCTATACATAATGGAATCGTGAATATACCTATGAGATACGCGTAGTGTCGAATACAATACGAACCGTACTGATTAGTAAGGATCACAGCCATAGCTTTGAATACGAAATTCCCGTTCGTATTTTTTAAGACCTGTTCATAATTATATAACGCTAGCGGTAATCATAATAGACTCATTGGTTAATCCAAATGTTATCTTCTTCGTTTTTTTTTAGTTTCCATTAAAATTTATACGATATATCGATATCGATAATTATTTTCCTCTGTCACGCTACGTTTTTTTTAACTAGACATCGATTCATAAAAGGTCCGACGGGGGACGATCGATGGCCGTTCTATACTCACCAGATCACAAGCCGCGCGTGCTCGAACTTTACGCGTGTCTTCGTCCGACGACGTTTATTTCTCTCTACTATATCTCTCCAGTGTGGCTTGTCTTGAATTTCGAACGAACGACCATCGATTCTCCGGCGGCTTGTCCTCGAGATATCCCGAGGTTCGTGCTATGACAACAATATTGAGAAATTGGCTAGAAAATATAACATTTATTGGTAAGTTGGTAGGGAGTAGGAAATTTAATCGTTCAAAAAATCGCGAACAATGAATGTCTTTTAGGATGCTTTATTTCAATTTCGCGCTTCGCGATCAATAGCTCCGAATTTATTCATACGCCAAATTTAATCGAGGCATAATATTTTCGCGGCCATTAGTGGGGGTACAATGGGTAAGCGGATTGTCTGCAACGCCAGCGAGTATTTTATTTTTCGCGTTGTGCGCGTTGGTTTCGAATCGTTGATATTTTTTTCTTCTTTTTTTTTCATCGTCGAGCGAGCAGTAAATTATTTCCACGTTAAGCTTCGCTTTTTGCATAAAAACAAGCGGTGTAAAAAATTCGATAAACGATGAGCGGCAATAGAACGCGCGTGGCGTTGAATCCCGGATGGGCGATGGGGGCGGTTAATCGATTTGCCCGCGTTACATGGTGCGTCAAAAGGAAAAAGTCAACCGAGAGGGAAAACCTCGACAAGCGTCTCTCTCTCTATCTCTCGCTGAACTCTAAAAGTCTCGGGGGCTCGAGGACAAACGACATCGATTCTACGGTTACTACGATCTACCTACGACATACTCTACGATCTATACCGCCGGCGACACAGTGGCACGTCCCGTCCCTCTTCTCTCTCTCCCGCTCTCTTCTCCTTCTCTTTTCTCGCTTCGCTTGACGTCTCGAAATAGTGGCCGGACTACGGAGCAAAAAGTGCGCGCGATCTCTCTTCCTCTCTCTGGCGCAAAGAAACAGAGAAAAAAGAAGAACCGAACGATCGATGGAGATATTTCTTTTATTATTCCAAGTCTCGCTGTAAAAACGCTCGTCCTGACGAGGGTGGAAGTTGGAGCAAGCGGGGGAAGAGAAACGTCAACCGTTCTACCCCCCGTTATATTGACGATGGAAGTATGAGCTTTATACAGATATATATAAGACGATTCCGCGATATCTTTATTATTTTCGAGGCTCGATATTGTTTTTCTCTCGCGCCGGTGAGAGAACGTTTGTGTAAACGTTATTTGCCTCCAGACCGTTTCTTGATTTCCGCGATAACGAAGCCGAGGCTTTTTGCTCTTATTGCATTTGCTTGCCATATTTTCGCGAGTAAATTACGTTTAACGAAAGATACAGAACGAGTGCAAAATACAAAATTTGCAAATAGCCGTATTAAAAATGAAAACTTTGAATCGTATATTGAATAATTTATATTGAACGATTTCGAATCTTCTCCACTGACATAATTTAATATTCATTAATTCCGGTATATGTAGCCATTTTAATAAAACAACGCCGAAAATATTCATTTTATGTATCGCGTCACAAAACGATCTCATTTTTTATGCGTCCATATTACGAACACACACTCTCTCGCGCGAGGACCGTGAATAACAATGAGAGATATCAATTCCGTATCGTAACCCAAATAACTCGGCATTTTTCAAAGTTTTAATAAACATTTGAATTCGTATTGCGACGAATGTACGAATCGTAAACCCAATTACGTGAGCGGAATTTCCACGAAGCGAGAGTAGAAGGAGGCCAGAGGGGGGGAGTAAAGAAGCCGGAAGGGGAGTTGTATCCGGATGCGCCGACGGTGTTGTACATACGAAAAAAGTGACTAGAGACCCGCGTGCAGCCGACACGAAGATAGTGTGTGACGTTATTGTTTCCGTATCTGACAGACATTTTCGAAGAAAGCGTGCATCGTTGGGTCTAAGCTACGGCTAAGTAGTTAGGAGGGACCGTGATATCGGACGTTACTTCGACTTAAATCATCCTAGGTCGCTAGAAGCTACGACGAATGTGAGGACACAGATACGCGCACGCGCGCGCATTCTAATCTATTATGCTGCGGACTAACGTTTAGGCGTTACAGAAGCGTCGAAGAGACGACGACGATGCGTGAAAGTGTCGTCTCTGTCGGGGGAGGCGAGACTATCCAGTATATACGAAGATTATTATAGAGCGGTCTACTGCTTGCTGCGCAGCTATAGTGTTATAGGGCGTTGGGAGTTACTAGTCGAGCGCGATTTCTAGAAGCGAGTTCTACCGCGTTTAGTTGAATTTTTCGAAAACGAGGTCAAAGTTGCAGCGTTTCGCAGAAGTGACGACCGAGAAACGTAAGACGAAAAATATCAAATATTAAAAATATTACGGTAGCTTACGTTTTATCACCGTCTCGTAAAATTTTTCTATCGAAAAAAGTAATGAGTTTTTGAAGTTCGCAGGATTTGGAGCAACTTAGAGGTTAAATTTTTCAAAAGATTAAGACTGCTCCTGACGAAGCAGTTTTACACGTCGTAAGCAGCATGCGACTATACGTATGTTAGTAATTTAACGGTGACATTAAACCTCCATAAAAAAAAAAATTATCCCGAAGATGCGCTGTCGTGAAATTTCCTGCAATTTGACGGGCTCCGATCCCTTTTAAGACGCGAAATTTTCCTCGGTCGTAACTTCTTAATCTATCTAGTTAATAAAGCCGTAGTAGAACTTTTTATCAGCGTTTAGCAAAGTCGTGCAAAATTACGAGCAAACGTCTATAAGTTCGACCTAATGAAAAAAAGTTTTATCGTTGCATTCGACTATATTCTATCTATTCTTCACACCTATTGCATCGTCTTTGTTTTCTACGTTGAAAGAACTTGAATTTCCGGCTAGAAAGAAGCGCTTTTCTACTCTACGATAGATCGACAATATACCAAGCTCTCTAAACACCGATACTGCTGCTCTATATTAAGAATAATTTGCTTCTCTAATCAGATTCTTCAGGATCTGAAAATCAACCGGCAGAGCAACAACCGCGTCTTCGCGTGAAGAGAACGGATTTGCGTCTCGCTGATTCTCGGAGCGAAGAATGCGATTTCTCTCTTTGTTAACCCTGTTACGTGCCACCTCACTCGCACAAAAAATAGATCGAGTCCGACTTTCGTTAGAATAGAATACACACTTATAGTTTTCTGTTTTTATTTTTATTTTTATTTTTTCATTAAATCTTACGCTTTTCTCTACTTTGTTTAGTTCCGCGCGAAATACACGAGATAGGACTAGTGCCTCGTAGGAGGCGACGCGATTATTCTTTAATATTATTTTTTTTTTCGTCTTATCTTTTTGGCACTAACAACTAGATACAATCGTCGATGTGTCTCGAAGCGGAGAAAAAGCGGCGCGACTTCCTATATAGAGAATTTTTTTCTTTATGAGTACGATGAAAGAAAGTACCGACAGCCGTTTTTTTTGTTTTCGTAATGTTATCTTTGCTTTCCTGAAAGATCGAAATTTGATTATGCACTACTCAGACCATTCACAACCACTGTCCTTTGATTTTTCATTAGGGTTATGATTTTTCTTCGAGAATATTGAAAAAACATGTGTTACATTACCAAATACAAATAACAAATCGCATGGATAAGCTTCATACAAACGCAAAACAGCCTCTTCGTTCTCGCCCGCATATTACAATATACTTATACAAAGCACGACGAAACATGAACCAAAAGAAAAAACATCGAACTCAATGTTTCATCAGAGAACGCATCACAAAATCGATATTGCACTTTGTCATTGTCAAAAGCGTGTCGCACACCGTGTAAGATCGTTGTAATCTTTTTTTCCGGTGTTTTTTTTTTAAATCGCATCTCGCATGACGAAACGACGAGCGAACGGAACGCCGGTGCGCGAAATTCGCGCAGACAAAAAAACATCACGTTAGCAGCAGCGCGCGTGCGTATAGGATTTGTTGCCGTAGTATTTCACCCGGACAATCGAGAACAGAGGCAATTAAAAGTCGATACACCGTGTGTTATAACGCGAGCGCAGAGTCAGACGACGTTCATCACACTACTCGATAGCAAAAATAAATGTCGCGTCACATGTATATATGTTACATATATATTTATATATACGTTACACAGACCCGGCCTATTATGTTATATGTACAATGATCCCGCAGCAAAGAGGTTCCGTGCGTCTGTCACGCATATTTATATATTTTTTATATATAATATATCTATATATTCATATATTCGTCATATCCTGTCTATGTATAGAATATATATATAATATATCGTATCGTTATTTTATGACTTACACGTTTATACAATATATAATATATGTATATCCTCGTAGGTGAGTTACGACGATGAGCATGCGAAAATCTTTTCTCTTTTAACACCTCTCTCACACACACACGCGCGCGCG
>JAPYZO010002295.1:0-15118 GCA_030522905.1 Torymus flavipes
AGAGAGAGAGAGACACGAGAGTTGCAGCGGTCTTGGCACACGCAAGGTACGACGCTGATGGGAAAGATCGGCACAGTGAGAATACCAAAGTGCGAATCAGGGGGGGTATTTCCGTTTTGAGTAGAATATTCGCGACGCGACTCGGTGTGACCGCGGGCGGGAAAACAACGAGGACGGCGATGGCTATCGCGATGGGAGGGTGGAAATTGACCTGGTTTCGCGTCGTCACGCTGACTTTTAGGGGATTGCACGCGCGCGCGTATAGGTGCGGCCTGATTGTATAGTGCACGCGGTAAGTAGTGTGCGGGTTCGCAGGGAAAAAGGTTTCGTTGGTGCAAGAACGTGGGAGACCCGGAGGTTCAGTGAGTTTTTGAGGTTTAGTAGGATCGACGTTTTTTTTTTAAGTAAATTTTGAGGATCAAAGGGTATTAAATTTTGATAAATTTAATAAACAAAAGAGTACACAACATTATCGATTTTCTTGAATATTCCGAAGTATTTTTAGTAATTTTTTGTAATTCTCATTACTATAATTGATAAATTAATTTTTTCACTTAATATAAAAACATACAAGTATCAGTGTAAAAATCGTCTTTTTTTGAATACGTTTACTGTTTTAATGAAAATGTGCAATATTATTATTTCTAGATTTCGATCGTTTAGAACTCATCAAGTACTCAACGTATTAATGAAATAATCGCCGCGAGTCTTCGCGCTCGCAGAATCATTCGTTTATTAAATAATCACTAAATTGGAGCGAATTACAAATTTTATCAACTATATCCAATTTTAGACAATTTTTCAATTTTTATAACATTAGCTATATATCTTTAGAGTAGAAGTTACGTAAAACAAGTAAAAAGTAAAGTGATAGAATTGATAGAACATAGTTTTTACAGTACAGTTTCTTATATATATTATATTCTTGTTGAATTTATTCGAATATCTCGGACATTCTTAAAATTACGATACAGGAAAAAGTGCCGCATTTCATGAATAAACAGGGGAAGTGGTATGTGATAAAGCTAAAGGGTAATCTCGCTGGGTATGAAAAAAAAATTGGTAACGATAAAGTTATTGTGATTGCGAAAGGTTATACTTGCGAAACAGTTTATCACATATTCTACGCGTGTCTTGTAGAATAATAGCTTAATTTAATTTTCCCAAAGAGATTTCTCGACATTTCGTCAGCTTCAATCACGAATAAATATATTTTTAAATTTGTAAAATTGTTCAACTTTGATCATTTTAAAACCTGCGTTGGCAATATTTTATTTATAAATTGAAGGAAACGCCCAACGATATATGTTTATTTAATAAGTTAATCTAATGGCTATTCAGGGCGAAAGATGATAGATAAGGAAGATAACTACCTTATCAATCAATTTTTTCTTTAAATGTGTTTAGATACATCTTAGAATTTTTAGAAGCTATTTGAAACAATATTTTAGTTACTTTGTAAAAAAGGTCGGAGAAAAACTGTGTTCATGCTCGATAATATATACTACGATCTTTAAATAATATATTTACTCATGCAACCGCTTTCATTATACAAATCTCCCGTTTATTTCCACAGAGGCCGACAATAATCGCCTACAGAACGAATATCTCTCCAAGAGCCATGCTCACCCTGGTGCTAGTGGGCGCACTTGCCGTCCAGGCGGTGATTGCCGCGCCACCACAGAACTGCGTGGAGTTCTGCGATGACCAGAGCACCGTCGGCTCGGCCAATTACGGTGGAACAAAGAGCTCCTATAGCAGTTATGCTAAGTCAAGCTACGATCAGCGCATGCAACGCTTTTCGGCGTCCTCGGGCAGCCTCGGCTCTGCTGGCAGCGCTGGCTCCGCTGGTAGCATCGGTTCCACTGGCGGCCTCGGCTCCACTGGCGGTCGTCTTGAGAACTTCGATGAGAACGTCATCAACACTGCTGGCTTGGATCGCCCGGGTAGCTGGAAGGATGAGAAGCACTACGTCACGGATGACGGTCGCGGCGAAATGAGCTACCGCGCCGGTCAGACCGTCACGAACAACGGTTTCTCCAAGTTCGCTCAGCACAGCTACAGATATGGTACCCATGATCAGCACGCACCTCTGTCCAACAGCCAGGTGTTGAGCACCTCCGAGTTCAACCGCGAGCTGTCCAGCATGCGCAGTCGCATCGCCAGCTTCATGGGCAACTTCCATTTCGGCAGTGACTCCATGATGAACGCGAACATGCTCCAAGAATTCAAAAACAAGGCCAGCCTCATCAGCAGCCAGATGAACAGCGTGTGCAACCAAGTGGACGTGGATAGTTCCATGCACCAGCAGATGCAGCAGATGATGCAGCAGTTCCAGAACGACGTTGAGCAGAAACAGCGCGAGATGGAAGCTATGATCTACCAGAGCTCTAGCAGCAGTAGCGCGGTTACTCATGGATCTCTCACCCATGGATCAACATACAGACCGACGACCCAGTATGCGCCGATTCAACAGCAACAGCCCAGCAGACCGTCCGATGACGTGTTGCTCCAGCGTCGCGTCGATGAGGAATTCAGCCAGGTCCGCAGTCTTATTACTACCTTCTACAGTACTTTCAACCGCGTGGACACGAACCTGCAGTACCAGCAGGACCTGTCCACTCAGGTCAACGCCATCCTTGACAAGCTGTCGTCCGTGAGTTTCGAGGCTCAGCAGAACGAGTCCATGCGCAAGGTGATCGAGAACACCAAGACACAGTTTGAGTCTTACGTCACACAAATCCGCACCAGAATTCAGGAGATGGAGGACCGTAACCGCGAGGAAGAGACCAGACGCAAGGAGCGCGAGATGCAGCTGTTGATCGAGAAGCAGGCGTACGAGGAGAAGATGCGCAAACTCGAGGAGGAAAGGATCAGGCTGGAGAGGGAAAACGAGGAGAAGAAGCGTCTTCGCGAAGCCGAAGAAGAGAGGCTGAGGCTTCAAGCTGAAGCTGAGAGACAGCAAAGGGAAAGAGAAGAACGCGATAGATTGATTCTGGTTGAACAGCAGCAACAGCAGCTCCAACTACAACAACAACAGCTGCAGCTCCAGCAGCAACAGCAACAGCTCCAGCAACAGCAGCAGCAGGCTGTAAGCCACAAGCCCCAAGTGGGCAGCAGCACAGTCGCGGTGACTGGCAGCTCGAGCTACCATCACTCCATCAAGGGATCCTACGGATCCCAAGTTCACGGCAACACCGGCGGCTCCTACATCCAGGGTAGTAGCAATCAGGGCAGCTATGCTAGGCCACAGCAAGTGATCCAGCCGCATGTTGACCTCACCGCCGTCATCAGCCGCCTCCAGCAGGATCTTAACCGACTCCAGAACGAGGTGAACAATTTCAACATGTACACCATGCGTCTGACCTCCTCCAATAGCGCTACCGTCGTCACCGAAGCCGAACGACAGGCTGAGTCTTTGCGCCAGAGCATCAAGAACCTTTGTGAGACCAGCGGAAGATACGAGAACCAGAACATTTTGACCAGCGCTGAGGACCTGAGCCGTCGCTTTGAAGAGCTCTTCCGTTCCTTCCAGTCCCAGGCAGCTAGCTATACGTCGGGATCCAGCTTCTCCAGCTCCGGTGGCTATGCCTCGTCCTCGTCCTATGGCTCCAGCGCCAAGTACGGAACAGTCCACGCTCCCAGCATAGGTAACGTCGAGATCGAGCATTCCAAGTCTACCGAAATCGAAGTTGGACGCAGACCCGCCTCGTCCCAACGTTATTCTTCAGGTGGCAATTACAACCCTCAAACCTCTTACGGTGCCCGTGCCGATGGTCAATACCAGAGTGGCCTGATTGACTTGGGTGGTGGTAGCTCAGGAAACCAGCAGCAGGTTGAGTGCGTTGAGGCCTACGCTGGACAGCCCTGCGTGAACCAGCCCAGGAGATACAAGAGGAATGCCGGAGGTAAATAGAGAAAAAAAGAGCGGAGCAGCAAGTTGAGAAAAGTTCTAATTTTTCGAAAATAGCTATTGTTGTCTCGATGAAATATTGTTCTACAGCAGTATCTTGAAAAAAAAATGATCCTAGTAGAAAGTTGTATTCACTATTGTAATTGTTATGTTATGTTAATTTTCTACTAGGATGGAATCTTTATTAAGCGCTTGTTAGACGATTTTGAATTTTCTTTTGAAGTACAAAATCTTTAAGGTTCCGATTAGTGTATAATAACCAGAACAGAGCTTCGAAATTTCCATTTAAGTAAAGAAATTTTTTTAGATAACTTGTAAATTGTCGCTTAACTCGTACAGTATAAGCTGACTATGTATCATGAGTGTACAGAAGTATTTTCTTGTCCCCATTTTCCCTTACAAATTCTCACGTAGAGCATACATGTATTCCCGTATTACCACTGATCACTCGCTGTTTAGAAGACTAGACATATCTTATCATAAACCTAGTGACTTGTGCGTTTGTAAGAACTGATCTTTGTATACGTAAATAATAATAACAAGACTTTACCATAACAATATCATTAATATTAATCGTCCTATACACTAAACATAAATGGATTCACATTTGTAACTTTTTTTTTTTTTTACAAAATATCAATAAAAACATGTTACGTTACCATTTCATATGTCGCCTTCAATTATTTTTTTCTACCATTTGTCCACGATTGTTTAATCGTCGTCATGTGACAGGTAATAATTCTGGGTTTAACTTTTTTTTAAATATAGATAACATTTCAAATTTGTATTTTTGTATTTATATTTTTTGTATGAATTTAGCATTTCACGTATATATGTGCAAAATAATAAGAATATATAAATGGGTAATATAATAGCAGATATCATAATGAATCACCCATCACGAATCAAAGGCAAGTAATATTCACACTTTGTACTTTTTTGTTTTGTTCTCGCAGCACTGTGTTTAACGTTTTAATTAATTAACATAATTTTGCGTTTGACTGACAAAAAGAGTGATGTGAATATGTGATTCACTTATATAAGCTATCGATTTGAGCGTATTACTAACTTAACTAACTTAAGACTGATATTAATGCACACAATAACAGATTCACTAACAAACATTAGCAAGGAGCAAGGATATAGCTTGTTCACTATGTAGTAACATCACTATTTGCAATTACTTAATTAATTACAATAATTAATCCTCAAACGAATGTTATACTTTAACGTTGTTCCAGAATACGGTCCCTACTTTGAGCAGATGCCGGACTTCGGCCAGCATCACCAGCCCATTTTCGACGACTTTCCCCGTCTTGAGGACTATACACAACAGCAGCACGTCTTTGGACCACCTCTCGGTCATTTCGGCATACCAACTACATTTGACGACCTGTCCCAACATGCGAGCGGAGTCAACTATCCACGAGACTTCCCCCGGGCAGAAGACCTAACGCGCTATCCCGAGGAGATCGACGACTTCTACGGAACGCGTGGAAGCTCCGAGTGGCAGCAGCATGCCAATGACGATCTAACTCAGCAGCATACGAACTTCGCTCGGGAGGAGGATTTAGAGACCCTGGACAAGCCGCGAAGTCAGGTCATCAGTGGTGTACGCAGTCAGACTCAAAAACCTGGATCTACGAACTTGCGTGTTGAAAAGCACTCAGAATGGCACCGCGAGAGCAGCTTCGATAGTAGACACAGCTCGAGCGATCGGCCGCTAGTGCAGTTCGGTAGAACCACGACTGAAAGACCGCTGCACGTGTTGACGACGTTCGATACACCAAAAACAGATGATTCGGGGGATTTTACACTGCAGAAGAGCGGTTTCGGTGATTTAACCCTGGAGAGCGAGACATCAGACTCGACGACGACACAAACGAGGCCGTACGTTCTCTCGAGACCGAGGACAACGACTTTTAGACCTAGGCATCCCGATGAGGAGACCGAAAAGTTCAATCTGCAGAATAGCGGCTTTTACGATAGCGTACAGCAAGGTCAAGTCACTCAAAGACCGAGAATAGCATTCGCCAGACCTTACGAACATGCGCAGTTCACAACAACAGAGAAAACAAGAATCCTTGAGAAAGAAACTGAGACGCCGCAGCAGGTTCGGCCTTTGGTGACGTTCGGACAACAAGTTACTACCCCGAACTCTCGTATAGTCTTTGAGGAAGAAACTGAGAGACCTCAGGAGGTGAGGCCTTTGGTAACATTCGGAAAGCCAACATCTACTCTGGAATCTCACAGTCTGACTTTGGAGAACAGCGGTTTTTATGATAACTTGCAGCGCAGCGAAGTTCCTAAAACGACGGAAAGCCCAACACAGGTTCAGCACGTCATGCAGTCCAGTAAAGCCGAATTTGCTGGAGGCTCTGAAGATTTTACTCTACAAAAGAGTGGATTTTACGACTATCCTATCGGAAATAGAAAACCAGAAGCGAGTGACAAAATCGAACGACTCCAGCCTCCGTCAGTTGGTAATTTGGAAATCACTCAACAAACTCAAGGAGTTTTTCAACAACAAAGTAAATTTGAAGGTGCTGTAACTGATAATGGAAAATTAGGGAAACCGGTATTATATGATGGTAACGACTTAACGCAACAAACAGCCAGCCAAGTAGATTTTGGGCCTGACAGTCAGTTTGGAAGAGAGTTTTCTAGCCAGAGTAGAAACTCACAACAAAAGCCATTGACTCCTCCACTCGCCCACAGCATTCAAATATCAAACAATAATTATTCTGGTCAATCATTACAAAGTGCTGAGAGTCATACAGAAAGGATCTATACAGCAACTGAGAATCAAGGGCTGCTTCCAGCAGTGCGTCCAACAATGAAGCCAGCACCAAAGCCAGTGCCCAGATACACTAGACCATGGCAAATAAGCCAGTTACATGATTTACCTAAACAAGCAGAAACTGAAGAGGGTAATCATGAAACAGAAAATGCAAGTGTAGAGAAATCTGTTACTCAAAAAACTGAAACCAACTCTGACAAACATTCTCAATCTCTTCGAGGTGACTTGCCAGGAAGCTCAGAACCAACTACAACACCATTGTCGATAGAAGAAAAACCTTATATTACAATATACGAAAAGCCTGATACCAATGACAATGAAAAATCACAGACCGATTTTGATTCTCAACAGCAATATGAGCAAGTAAATTTAAATGCAAATGATGAATTAAATAATTTGCAAAAGCCCAGGAATGAGGGGGAGCAGAATGGAAGTGAAATCGACCAATTTAGTCAATCCAATAGAGCATACTATTTCAATCAACAGAGAATTCATCATAATAGTGAATATTCTCAACAAGCTAATTATTATAATCAAAATAATGGTAAAATTGAATTAGGACAACAAATACAAAATCCTGTGAGCCAAGAAGATAATTTTGGTCAACTTAATCATCAGTCAAATTTAAAATTCAATCAGAAACATGAATCAACTTATCAATTCCATCAACAACATACAGGTAGTTTGAAAATAGAGGCACAACAAGGACACAATCAATATGATTTAAAGCCTGGACAGTTTGGACAACAATTATCATCTAATGGACAAGAAGATTTTAGTCAAAAAAGTCAAGATCCATTACTTGAGAGACAACTTAGTGAATTAGAATTTAATCAACAAAGTCAAAAAGCTTTATTAATAGAGCAAGAAAATGGCAAAAAATTTAATGACAATTTAGATGCTGGTAGAGTATCATTAGATGAAACCAAATTAGTGAATGGAGATACAGAATCAAGCACACAAACATTTTGGAACAGAGTAGGTCATAAGTTATCAAGTTCTTATGACAAGGCCAAAGAGAGGGCAAGGACTATCTTTGGTTGAGATTACTATTCTCTGTTCTCATAAGCATAACAAGAACTTTGCTTATAATGTATCAGCTTATTGCTTACTGCGTAATTATATTAATCTCAACACATGTGTAATAAATCAATGCCATTTATATTTATCATGAATTCAACCACATGACGACCTAATTTAATACTAGTGATAAGTTTCTAAGCCTCAATGCAATTGTCTTAGTATAAGTATCACTTAAATTAAAATTTTGGAAGTACATGAACTCGGTAGTGATTACTTCATGTATATATGAACTATTTATATGTAAAATTTTACTATTTATATTATTTATCAGAATATCTAAAATGACAATAATAAATTACGAACCTCTGGCATACTTTTGAAAAATCTGACAAAACTTTGCTGAGTTGCAGAGTCTAAAAAAACAAATAGTAGTGTATATGTGAGATAATATATTTTTCAAAATGCATGTTGTCAAAGGTTATGCAGATACCAACCCATGTCGAACTGTTTATTTGGTTGTACAGCCATTTTTGATTGAATAAAACTTAACTGTGATCGATTTATGAAATAAAAATATACAATTTCTTAAATTTCAACGTTAAAACAAGATAAAATTTAACTTTTTCACAACAAAGAATCCAACACCTTCCTCTCTTTTGATCGGGCTCGCTAAAGTATAGCGCCCGGTTTTCCCGCGCGCACAACCGAATACAGATGAAGGTGCGATTCCATGAACGCGATGTCGCGATTAGGTCGACAATTCGCCATTATAATGTCGTCCAATAGAGAAAAAGATTTGCCGTGCTTTTTAAACTACATAATAGCCGAGAAGGCAAGAAGTCACGCTAAAAAGTTTTATTGTTTATTATTTCATTACTTTGATTAACTGTTTATTGTTTCTATCAATATATAATACATTTTTATCAAAAATTTAAAAAGATACCATCCATTTTTCAGCGATTTCGAAAATTGTAGTTTTTGCCTAAGATTCACATGAAAATTTTATTTGAAACAATTCATCCTTTTTTGGTGTTGATATATTGTATCACACAAGTATGTACCAAGTTGTGTAACACAGAACTTTAAAACGCACTACTACTGAACATCGTCCTCGAAGGTATACGAGTAAAATTAATTATAATTAAGATACTTATAATGGTAAAATTTTAAATGAGTATCATAAATGACGTATAAAATACTTTTTACTTTTTTATGATGAAAAATAATTTTATTAATAAAATTTATGACTGCGATATTCACCTATACTTACATTAATAAATATTTAAGAAATATATGATGTATAAAGCATGTTGTATTTTACATTGTTCTCCTTGATCATGCTTTTAATATTCGCCACTTTATAGAAATTTAACATTGCTTTTGGCGCTAGTGTCGCCTCTACCAAGGACAATCAATTTTTCTGCCTTCTCGCGATATCCTATGCATTAATGCATAAGTATGTATTCTATATTCCTATGGCAATTCTAGAATCCTAGACTTGGAATCTCGAGAATGGTAAACTAGAAACAGCGCACGTATCAACCTAACCCCAAATACCGAAAAAGGTATTGTTACGCGATCCTAGAAGTTAAGGTGTATAGGGGTCGTTAAATTGCGGCTCGGTGCGTAAGTAGTTGCGTACTTTGTTTATAATAAACAGGGTCGACCTGACGCGCAGTTTCACGGCGAGCGTCCGCGAAGAACTGCGCCATGGCCGACCTGTTCGACCTCGCGAACCTTATAACTACGGTAGGGGTGGACGCGGTGAAGATAAAGCCGGAGCCGGGCCTGCCGGAGAAATCTTCAAATGAAATTCTCACAGAACTGTTTAGCACCTTCGATGTCCCTGACGGCGACGACGATGACGAGGAAAACGAGGATGATTCTGGGAGTAGCGACGAGGGTAAGAAAGATCAAGCCGGTGAAGCTGACAAAAAGGAGAAGGAGAAAACAGGAGATGAAGTAGCGAAGCTGAATGAAGTTGTTGTGAAAAAAGAAAAGGAAGATAACAAAAATCTGAATGACAGCACAGGTATCAAAAAGAAAAAGTCGAAAAAGAAGCACAAGCACAAGGGAGACAAGGATAAGGAGAAGAAGCACAAGCACAAAAAGAAATCAAAACACAGTTCTGAAAGTGCTAGCGATGCTGAGAATGGAGGTTAGTTATAAATAATGTTAGTTTGTGGTTGAAGTTACTTGTTAATAGTCTTTTTAATTTGTTTGATTTTTCAGGCTTGAAAAAGAAAAAAAAGAAAAAGAAGTCTAAGCGTAAACACGAATCAGATACAAATAAGAGTGATAATGATGAGCCAGATTCGAAGAAAAAGAAAATGGATAAAGGCAGTAAAAATAAATCTAAAGATGATACAAGAAAAACAGGTATTATTGCAGTTTCTTTTATAATAATTAAAATTTATCTTTTGCTCTATTAATTCTATTTGTCATATTATATTTTGCAGGAAAATCAAAATCCGAGGAAATGATCAAAATAAAGAAAGAAAAAGACTTAGATGATGAATCAAAAGTCATTGAGGAAAAAGAAGACAAGAAAGAAGGTAGTCCAACTTTGCCCCCTATATCCAAAATACTAGATGATGATGCTGAAGCAACAGAAGTACCAAAGTTGCTTGGTTAGTATTTTAATTTTGCTGTGAAAAAATGATTTTATTTTTGTATACTTATGCTTTTAGAATCACAACATTTTTTCTAAACTAGACTTGAACTATAATTTAATTCAAACCAGTTGAAGTTTGAAAATTATGTTTTGTAATCACATCACTCAAAAATAATAATTTTCTTTAATAACTCTTATTATTTTTTGTTGTTGTAGAAAAGTCAAAAAATTCTTCAACTTGTAAGATTATGATAAAAGATTTAAAAAATAGTGAAGTTTATAATAATACTGTCAGAGAAATTGAGAGCCAAAGGAAAGAAAAAGAAGAACGTATGGAAGATGGTGAGATATCAGATAGTGATGAAGAAGATATTGATAATAATCGTACACCTACTCTTAGTCCAACACCTCCACCTGGCACAGGAACTCTACATTCTGACAGGAAAAAATATTCAAGAAGCCCATCATCTATGCGACATATCACAAAGAAAAATGATCTTAGACTTGTACTTAAAGAAAAAGAGAAAAAAAGGAGTCTAGGAGGAAGTGCTAGGTCTAGATCTAAAGATCATAAAGATAAGAATAGAAGTAAAGACAGAGATAAAGATAGAAGTCGTAGTTGCCATTCAAAGGATGGAAGAAGTCGAAGTCAAAGTGGTAACTAAAAAATTTCTTATATTTCTATTACAACTTATTCTTTATATATTTATCTATATAATTAAAATTATGTTCAACTGTACATATAGTATTCACATAGTAATCTACTTATTAAACTTTTTATACAAACTAAAATATTTTTGTTCAAATTTTTTTCGTAGTTTAATATTTTTAATTGATATTTATGTAATTATTTAAATAGGTGATAGAGGGAAGCATAGTAGAGCAAGAAGCAGAGAAAGACGAGATAGTAGGCGTGGTGGTAATAGAAATAGATATTCAAGAGATGCTGATGATAGGTATAAAAATCGTAGTGAGGAAAGGAACAGAAATAAATGGAGAGGGCGAAGCAGAAGTAGAGAAAGAAAGTAAGTAGTTTAATCTTATATATATGATATCTTATATATATATATATATATATGATTAAAACAAAATTATATAAAAACTAGTATATTTAAAAAATTTTTTAAGTATGACAAATTTTAAATGTTTACTTTACAGAGAACGCATTGAGATTGATAAGAAAAAACTTTTAGAAATTGCTAGACGAAATGCAATTAATATGATAATGAAAGGTAAATTACCATTAGCTCAGCAAGACAAAGCTATTGCAGCCATCCAAGAAGGAGGCAAGACTATTGATGAGCTTACAGGTGAGAAGACTTTTCCCTAAATAGTTTTTACTTTATTAACATAACTAATGTAATATACTAATATTTTTATTATAAATTTACAGATTTTTGTAAATCTTTATCCAAATCTGAAGCTATGGGCGAATTATCTAGTATTTCTTCTGATGATGACAATTCAGAAAAAGGATTTCATCATCCATTCTTAATTAAAGAGCGACCAAGCTCAATCATTATGAACATTCGAGTTAGTAATTTTGTTGTATTTATATTAATATTTAAAATCATATATTATCATATATTATCATTTTAGGATTCTAAGCAATTGCCAACTAAAACTCTTCTGGAAAAAACAACGGAAGCTACAAATCAATTACGTATTCAATTCCCTGTATCAAGTGGTCAACAGCACAGAAAAAGTGGTATGTAGTAATTTATAACAAACTTACGTTTATATAACATTTCAAAACTAGTATTTTTTATTTTAAATTCATAAGAATTAATTTTGATCAATTTAAAACATTAAATAGATATTTGTAGATTATCTCATATATATAGAAAAATTATTTTGGTTCTAGAAAATGTATGGGTGCCAGTGCCACCAAAACCTAAGAATCCTAAACCTGAAGCAAAAAAATTATTTGTTCCTGCTAAAGAAGTTCTTCATTCAACACCACTGCCGCTTGTAGTTCCACCAATACAATCTATGCAAACGCCTGTTCAATCTGTTCTGCCTCTTCAGGCTGTTCAACCTATGCAATCTGGTCAACCTGTTCAGTCTCTTTTACCAGTCCAAGCAGTTGCACCAATGACACAATCTATGCCAATGGCACAACCAGTACCAGAACAATCTATTTTTCCTCAAGCCTCTACTGAAGTAAGTTTCCTAAACGTACAAAAACTTTATTGATTATTCATTTTTTCTTTTTTTGTATTTCAGCAAGTTGATATTAGTGCAATAGTTTCCCAAAGATTAGCTGCCATGAGGAAATTATCTGAGAATCCGAATGATGTACAAGCACTTAATGAAATGTACAAAGCACAATCAGGAGTAAGATGATGTTATATAAAAAAATGTTCAGTAAGCATTGAATTATTAATATAAAATTAATTTTTAAATATTTTTTAGATGAAATCATGGGTAGAAAGTAAGCACATGCCAGGTCAATTTACTGGTAGCACTGGGGCAAGAGTGCTAACACCAGCTGAATTGAATTCGGGCCAACAAGCCTGGGCTCGAAAGGTAAAAACATTTTCAAAAGTCTTGCACCTTTTCTTGTAATATTTAATTTGAAATTTGTAGATTTTTAACATATTATTAAGAATCTACAAATTTTAAATCGCTTGAGACATTTTTGAATTTTTGGAAAACGTCACATTTGACATAGTGATTTACAAAATTTAAAATCGCTTGCCTGTAACAAGTTTTCAGGTACAGTCTTGTTGAATATCAAAATATAACTTTATGATTTTGGTATTGTGAAGACTGTGTTGTAGGCACCGACCACTTCTTCTAAAGAGGTGGATTCTGTGTCTGCACGGACACGAGAGGATCGTTGTTTATGAACAAGAAGTTCATCTAAACAATGGCTTTTTTGTGAGGTTACTGTAAAATTCCTTATTGGCCTATTTCTGCTTAATTTTGGTTCTTTGTAAAAAAGCATATTATATTACTAATTATAAAAATTTCATTTTTTTTTTTTTGTAAATAAAATATACAAATTAATATAATAATTAAAATAATAATTAAACATCTATGAACTTTTACATAAAATAGTTTTCGTTAATTTTTATTAATAATGGGTCTAATTAGTGGGCTAACATAGGAATTTGACAGAAATCTATATCCACCTGAGGGTTTGTTACAGGCACATATCTATATTGAAAAAGCATCATCAGCAGCTACTTGAAGAATATGATTTTAACATACTTGGTAAGTATTTTGATTGCTAAAATCAATGAGAAGCAGGTATAACAATTTTATTTTATTATAGTTTTGTTTTTTATTTATACCTTAAATATAAAATATTTATTGATTTTATTTGCAGTAAATAATAAAGATTTGAAATAATTCAATAATAGTAATATAGAAAAAAGCGTAATTCTAGATGTTTCTTTTAATAGTTTATCATACTTTATCTCTTATTTAAAAAGCTAGTTATTGATAGGATTGAAGTCAATAAATATGTTATAAATTAAAAAAAAACTTACTGTAGTCAATGGTAATATTGTGAAAAGTATACCCAATTGATATTAATATTCATTTATTTTAAATCAATTTAATTATGTAGGATCAGCTGTTAACAGCACAGCCAGTCTCAGGGGGGATGGGAATGGCACTACTACAAAAAATGGGGTGGAAACCAGGGGAGGGTTTAGGAAAGAACAAAGAGGGTACTTTGGAACCTCTACAGCTAGAAGTTAAACTGGACAAGAGGGGATTAGTTTCTGATCAAGATATTGGAGCAGCCAAACTTGGAAAGACTCCTAAAGTGGCTGTGCCCATTGTAAAAACTTTGGAAGGTATATTATTTTATAAAACTACATAATTTAATATTTTTATTTAATTCTAACTTCGTTAATTATTTCTAGGTAAACATCCAGTTTCTTTGTTAGGAGAATATTGCTCCAAACGTAAACATGGAGCACCTGTATATGAGCTATGCTTCGAGTGTGGCCCAGATCACAAAAAAAATTTTGTGTTCAAAGTAATTACTATTTTATTCAATGAGCTATTAATTAAATATTTTAATAAACTAACAATGATTTTTTAATATTTGTTTAGGTAAAAGTAAACGGCATTGAATATAAACCATCGGTTGCAAGTCCAAACAAAAAGTTAGCTAAAGCAGAAGCTGCACAAATTTGTTTACAGTCATTAGGTCTCTTTCCATCTTAATAACTTTATCAACACAAATGAAAAATTTTGTATGATACAAATAATTTTATTTTGACATAACTAGACAAAACTATTTCATTGTAAAAAGTATAAATTATTTTATGTACTTTGTTGTTGTCAGACCATTATGATACAATCATAAATGTATATAATGTAAATATGTAATTAACAAATCATAATAAATTTCTATTCAATTATTTTATAATTTTGGGTGTACATGATTATATTTATTATTTTTAACTATTGATGTTTCATTAAGGGGGAGCCTGCTTTAGAGGCTTCAAGAAATCGAATTTCTCGAGGATTCTTTTGGGAAGGAAAGAAATATCCGATTGAAACGAAACTTTCAGGGTTTATTGTTTTATATTTCAACAGTCTTCTTAATTTTTTTCATTAAGATACATGTCATATTATGCCTGGTACAAGCATTTTGACGAGGCGCCTCCAGTGTGCATTTGTTGTGCGGCGGGAAAGATGTAGGTCCCAATTTCCATCTGAAACAAAGAACCCAAAAAAATTTTTATTTTTCAATAGTATAGCTTCTAGTTAAACCAAGAAAATTCAACAAAAAGTGAAAAATTCA